>JAPYMA010000529.1:0-134964 GCA_035041965.1 Anisakis pegreffii
TTATTAATATCAGTTGTTAAATTCATATTGTCCACTGATTGTTGCTTACATTAAGCATGTTTTGACATATGTGCGTTCAATCTTTTGATGAAATAAATGATGAGGTTGTGCGTTTCGATGTTCATATCGTGTTTGCATGTTCTTTGAATAATTCAGTGCATTACATTCAGTGTTTCGCTTGAGTCTTTGGTCAACAATAGCTAGAATATAGTTCACAATGAAGGAACTGTTGCTTCAAATCAGCTGATCAGAACGCATGATTCCTTTCTTCATTGTTTTGTTAATACAATTATATATTGCATATTATGGAAAGTGCTCACCATCAGAACCAATGGTCACTGTAAAATCTCTGCAGGAAATGTTAAGAGTGATCAGATCAGAGCGAAAGCGATCATAATGCCAAAATTTTTATCGATGTGCTTTGCTGAACATTGATATTTTCAGATGAATTGCAAATTAGAATGAATGTGCTACTGTAACGATGAAAGAATATTCAATAGTTGTATTCAGTCATTATCATTGTGATTGATAAAAGCTGATTTCTTTCCGCATATGGTCTCACGTTGAAACCCGTAGAGTAATTCACTGACAATAATAAGAAATTAATCAAGATCATCAATTTTTGAAAGAGCTGAATCGCAAATACCATCTGAAATATCGCTTCACGCATTTATTCGTTCGATCTCCAATTATATTTCATTACGAGTATATAAATGCATCTGTGTTATCAAATTCGTCACAAAAGTCACCAATATTCATCCTTCAATGGATCACCACTTTCATCGTACAGAATTACGGCCATCAATGCAAGGAATTGACCACCTTTATGAAGAAGGTACTGTCCTGGCGAGCGATTTGATAGTGGATTGCAAAGGTGTATCGTATGCAATTAAATGAACGTTATTTGTTTCGTTTGAATTACAGACGCTGTCGATTATAATGTAATCGAGACGTTATTCTGAATAAATTCTCAAACACTCATGAACAGTGATAATTTTCTTACTGAAGGAAGTATGCAAAATTATTTCGGAATGTTAGTCATGACAGTGTTTTTTCTAGCATTGTATAGTAGGTTTAACTGTTGAGCGGCAGAATTAAATAGGCGAGCAAGAAACTCTGCTCAAGGTATTGTTCTCGAAATTGAAGTTGGTTTGTTGGTACTGATTATGATAACTTTCTGCATGAAATGACTAATAATCAATCTGTGAATTCTTTTTTGATCTCTTTTTTTCTTGACCACTCGAAATTTTCATCGAATTCCCGTACAGTCAACAGTATCTTGCTGGTCGTTTCATTTCATATCGCGCCAAACGTTTATTCCAGTTCACGACTGGCACATTCATAATCTGCAATCATTTTCAAAACACCTTTACAGACCTAACAATTCTCGCATAATGCCTCAACTAAACGCCATCTTCCAGAACTGAAACCATCAATACAATCTTAGCACTGACCAAATCACCTGTTCACTTGAACAACACTTTACAGTTAAGCGAGCTGAATTTACAGAGTTAAGATCTGAAGAAGTTGCAGATTGAAAAACAGAAAACGATTGGAATTGGAAAGCTGATCATTACAAATGAATGTCGTTGAGAGTTTGCGACCGATTTTGCATATTGAGAGTGATTTTATCCGATGCATACTAGCTGAATTTTTTTGCACAGCGCTGCTGATGATTAGTGCTAGATCGGTGGTTCTCATAAGTTGTGAAATTACTCATTTTGGGTAATTTGGAGGTTTAAGGAGGAATGGAGGGGTCGAGAAAATAGTTTTTATGATAGGACACCATTGTGATGGCATTTTTCATCTCGATATGTGAATGCGGTTAATGGCATATAGTTCATGGAAACATTGAAATTGCATCCATTTGTCCATAAATACCGTTTTGATACGGTTTTCATTCTTTTCCGTGCTGTTACAATCGCTCTCATAGCTTTTATCACCAAAAGTGTTCTCTTCTGCTAATTTCTCATTCATTTCAATCAACAATTAAAGTCAAATTCTCATTCTATCAAACACACTCTATAATTGTTCATTTGACTCTCGAACGTTGTTGATCAATAGTATTTGATTGCTGTATTGTTGATTTCGGCTGTCAGCACTCGTCAACGTATCTAGTAAATAGTACATACTGCAGAATGAGAAGCTCATTTGAACGGTGAAGTGAAATGAAACGAAGTGAATGAGAAAAAGTCATGAAGAGAACGATATTCGCATGTAACAGCTATAAGAGTGAATAAAACACGTCTGAAAAGAATGAGAATCCATTTAAATCAAATTTAGATGGGCGTATCATAGACTAACTTTTCATGCAATCATATTCGATCGCAGTATTGAGGAACAAAAAACAGTCCAAGAGAAAGCCCAGCGATGTCGATTACCATCATGAACGTGCTAATAAGAGTGAACGTAACGGTCATGTGAACACAACATATGCTATTTCCATATTGAATAGGGGTGGATGGGCTAACGGCGATCTGCCAGATCATCAACAGAACTAATGGAGCTCCCGAACAGGAGAACCACTGTGCTAGATAAAAAGAAGGAAGATATAGAACGAAAAGACTGATAAGATATAGATTTCAATTGTTGTATATAGTGTTGTGATACATTTCGGACAGCAAAGTTTACGAGAAATTTCAAAGAGACATTTCAATTTACGTATGCCCGTCTGATCAACGCTCGCTGTAATGCAATATTGTTACCATTAGCATAATTAAACTCGTAAAAACTCGTTCACGTAAAAAAACAAGCTCGAGTTCAGGCTAAGTTTAGAGGTTGTTTTATAGGAAATAGACCAAAGTTTATCCAAGCATAATGAACATGAGTCGAGAATGAACACAAAAATTTTGGCTAGGGAATGAATAGCACATCGACATTATACACAAACAAATCAAATACATGATAGTAATTTTTCGATAGTGTTTGATGTAAAACTACAGGAATCATGGAAAAAAGTTCCCAAAAAGTAGAATCGGATTACTGGACAAAAAGCGAAAATGAGAATAAGATGAGAAGTTAGGAAAGAGAATCTGCTGAAAACTAGTGTTCACAACATGTTTATAATGCGGATGGCGTGTGTTCGACGTGAACGGTGAATCACTCTCCGGAATTTGTCCAAGATGTTGTTGTTCCGTTCGATCGGGCATGCCAACCTCCCAGTAGTATTCCGGAGTTGGCGGCTGTGTTTCAAGTGCTCGCTGACGGCTCACCTTGGATGAAATTTACTTTGAACCACTAGTTTATTGACATACAAAAATAGTTGAACTGCTCTTGAAAAAAAGACTTTTTCGAATTCAAACAATTCCTTCACGAAAACCTAGGCAGCTGGCTGTTCGATAGAATAACAGTCTCCTTAATATGCTAAAAAAATCATATGTGATCTAAAAGTACAGCATTTGAGCTAAGTCAAACCTGCCGTCGATTTCAACTGAACCTGAGCCAGAAACTGACTGATCCAGCTAGAACTGGTTTCCTGAAGTTTCGTTGAGTCCGGGCCTAGCTAACTACCGTAATTTATGAGCGTGGCTGATTGCTGGAGTCATTTTACCTGGGAGGTACTACTCCTGTTGGTTGCATCAGCTGTGGGCGTGGCTAGTTACCGTAGTCATTTGACCCTGGGGTTACTATTGCGGTTGATTGCATTAACTGTGGGCGTGACTAGTTGCCGTAGTCATTTAACCCGGAGGTACAGCTTTCGTTTGACTTTGAAAGTTTGCGATTGTTTGTTCACATCGATCATTCATTTTCCATGTAAGAAGAACGAAAGTCTGCCATACCAAGCAGTTCCGGGCTGAACCGACTTATAAAGTTTTCAACATTTAGTCTCAACTCAATTTAAATTTTGATGTCAGCGTTAGAAAATGCTCTAACGAGTGCGTAACTTGTGTTGATCATTGGAATAATTGAGTAAATGAACAAGCAAAATTGATTATTATTCAAACGAAATCTTTGTTAGTTAAACACGGTTGGACGCAATGAATGCAATTCACTTAACTCAATGCTTTTTGATCAACTGAACGTCAAACTCATCAACAAATAAGCAGTGTATGCAGATGTCTCCTTGTACTGTGTTCTGTAAATGTTTACGTGTTCATATAAATTATGCATTGTTATTTCATGAGATTATAATCTCATCAGCTCTCGATGCATCGTTCTTAAATCACAGTCAATTTTTGTGGAACATAAAACTTTGAGTATGTGATGTTATCCGTTCATACAAATCCGTAGATGTTGAAATGAACTGACACTTTCTCAAGCAATTTTGGTGTAAACAATCTAGTTGATTGGTACTTCTTTCGAGAGTTGTTTACAAGATCTCAGATTCTAGAGCATTTATTGACTCGATTCAATTTCTATAATACATTCATATTACAGTGTGAGAAATAAATTTTCTGTTCATAGCATTACATATCTCATGGCATATATCACGTATTACATGTTTTATATTACGTATTTCATATAATCTATCAATTGACCAATGCAGCTCCATGCTGAACCGAATAAACATCACATTATGTATCAAGAAACCAATTTAGCAGGTTATCATTTTCAGTTCTGCCCATTCATCACATTCAGTTGCTTGAATATTAAGGATACCTGGGATAAGAATTATTTTCGTAGCAATTTTTAGAGCAAAAGTAACAACAATCACTCGATAGTTTTTGATTGTTTCAATGGAGTAGACCAAAACGTTTGGCAATCGAACAGCGACCGTGAAAGATAATCGAAATCTTCCAGCCCCTCTGACTTCTCAAGGGAGTCATTCCGAGCGATTAATCACCAATCGAATACATCCGATGTGATATTGCTTCGGATATTCGATTATAATCAGCAGATGGGAATTTGAGAGCAATTCAGTGAATGGAACAAACTATAAAACTTAATTTACTAATCAGTGTTTATCCAAAAGTATCTCTAGTAGCTCGGCTCGGTATGTTACCGGAAGTGAAACATGAACACTTAAGGGAACGGAATGTGAACATACTCAATTTGACATTGATCAAGACCAAATTGATCAGAGCAAAATTAATTTTTTAAAATGAATATAACTTAATTAGATCATCGCTGAAAGCATTTTCATTACAGTCTTGAATACGGCGAAAATTCTATTGAAACGGAACACAATCAGTGAATTTGTTTGCTTCGGAGTTGATTTGCATAAAACTTCATCAAGTCGACTATGAGTGGTCATTAATTTTGAGTGAATTCGATTCGAATTGAAATGACAAATCGGCACCATTTTTCTCCGCTTTCGTGACATTATCCATGGTGCACTGCAGACTCAAATCATCCATTAATGGTGATTGTTTAGTTTGCTTCGAGAATATTCGTTTTAATCTGCTCACTGGTTTGATATGAGCGATTGCGGTTGGTTTCTTCAAGCGCCTTATTGAATCCTGAAATTTGAGAAAATATTTCTAGTTCCAACTTACATCAGATTGCGAGTGTGCAGTGCAGTGCAGAGTGATTTAGAGCACAGTTTCACGAGAAACACTCAAAAACACTACAGAATAATCATGTCTCAATGCCTGACCATGTAAATTCAACGTCTGAAATCTTTGAAAGCTTGTTTGTTCTGTTTTTTTTCTTCAATAATCTTAAACAATGGAAACACAACGAAATGGTCAAAAACCTGAAATTGTCGTTCCAGCTCGATGCTATTCCTGGGTGAATGAAACAATCCAACTTTCACTAAGCGACGTCGAGGGTTGGTGTTATTCACGTGATTACGATTGGTATTAGTGCGATGTTGAGGAGGGTGGCTAGGCGGAGATGCGCAGGAGGAAGTGACGGCAATATCAGTGGAAGATTTGCAATAACGAGGCGATTTGTAAATTGCGGTTGTTGATGGGAGCGATGGGACGGCAATGAAGATTTGTTCGAGTGATGAGGAAGAGTCGTTAGTGGTGATGATATTTGTGACGATTGAGCGATCAGCCGTTCGAAATGATGACGGTAAACGTTTCGTTTGGTGATCGCTCTGATTGGTTTGTGGGATGGTTCGGAGTGTTGTTGTTGTTGTTGTTTGTGTTTGTGATGGTGGTGTTAGGGTAAGATTACACAGAGATGTCGACGATTGATTCATCGCAGCCAGTGGAGATACACTAAAAATTTATTTGATTCGAGTCGTTCGCGAACTCACTCTCAACTTTGCAGAGAAATGATGACTATGATCTGATGATTTTTTTAAATGAGTACAACTTAATTATATCATCACTGAAAGCATCTTCATTTCAGTCTTGACTGCGGCGAAAATTCGATTGAAACAGAACACAATCAGTGAATTTGTTTGCTTCAGAGTTGATTTACATAAAACTTAATCAAATTTAGTGATGTTGATTTACATGGGAATGCTTAGGAGAAAAAACAGATTAGATTTCATAGAGTTAACAGCGGTATTGATAGTATCGTAAGGAGTAGTTGAATTATTGACTCATTGAATCGAATATTGACTTTTAACGGGTTGATCATAAGAGACGATAACGAAATAAGTTCAGGAGAGGATGGCTGATGATTTGAAAGAATGTGAAGGAAGTGAGATGAAATAATCGCTTTCTGATGGAGTTGTCGGAGTATGAACCGTTTAAAATTGGAAATACCAAATGAGATAAAGGGAAAGGGGAATGCTTAGGAGAAAAAAAACAATACTGTCTAATGAACTGGTGTATGGATCAAGCAAAAAAACCAACCCAGCACTCAAGATTTTGTGTTGTTGGCTGTTAACCACTGAGGCGGATGGCAAGCCAACTGCTAAAGTGTCTCCATAACGTCGATGCACTACTTGACCATCGCGATTACCTCCAAAACTGATCAGCATCGAGGTCGCACTTGGACGATGCGTTGACGTTAGTGGAAACTGAAATCATCCTCCTTTGATAACGACTAAAATTTCCGTGGGAAGCTCACAGTGACCAAGTTGTCAGCTTAGCTAATTCAACCTTATTCGGTAAAAATTCTCTTGACGAACAAAAACGAATAAACGAATAAAAAGACATCGATCAATTCGCAACATTATGGCGTTGATCGATCACTCTACAAGATCAAAATTCTCAATTGAAATGAAGTCGGTTTTTAAAGTTTTCATCTTGAAAACGAATTTCAAAAATGTTCCAATGAACTAGCAGAACAACAAAGTTCTTGAGCTTTTCACCGATATCCCTCGGTTACAGATATAGTTGGAAGGTTTCACATGCTATCGAATATGCTCAAGATTCTACCTGCTCACTCCTGGTGTAGTCTGCAGTGCGAGCACGCGATCGCGAATACTCAAAAGCTTCATTTTTGCTGAAGTCATCAACATCTCTGAAATTCCAATTTTCTCAGAGTGCCTGATTATCTGTTCTCAGAAGATATTCGATTTCAAACGTTTCTCATGTTCCAGCTCTCACGGATATTGCTGCTGTACTTCTGGCGTAATGTTGCGATTTTTTTATCGGTCTGTATACTTAGCTGTAGAATGGTCGTAGTGTTTGATGAATTAATTACACCTTTGACAGATCCATTTTCACATATTCTTTGAGTAGTTAATAATTTCGCACTAATGAATTCACAATAGCATTTTGAAGAAAATTTTATCAAGACAGAAACTTTTGTTCGGTTGAAATCCCATGTTTCGTTGATTGTTATTCTCTGATGCTAGGTGCGTTAGAATATGCGGAACTGTTATTTGAAATTGTTATGGAAATGAAGTCCCATACATTGATTGTTATCGAAACAAATAAAAATTTACACGGGCAGCCTTTTCGCTCCGTGAGAACGTCGGAATAACATATCGGAATTGAATTAAATATCTTCTGTTTGTATCTAATGAAAAACATCTCATAATACATTCAGAAGTTCACTTGAGGAAGTAGGATATGAATTATTTTGGATTAAAAAACAGTTACTCTGCTCACGATCAGTGATAAGGTGAAATAGTTTTTCGATTTTGACTGAGAATCAATCGATTTCGATTGAGTTTCTGAAAGGATGCTCGTCAAGAGAACTAACCTAAAGAAAACAGATGGAAGGCATCGAAGGAAGAGCTGCAAGAAAACAATACGAAATTTGCGACTCATCGCACAGTAAATCAAGAAATTAACAGCTGAATTAATCAACGATAACAAATCCATCAGATTGCCAAGTGGTAAATATATCTGAAATTTCAACAACATTGCCTCACTAAATTTTCATTTGTGATAAGTGATGTGCATCCATTTTGGTGTTTTTCAAGACGGAATAATTTTCCGAAGTAAACGATTCTGTCCCTCGTTTAAGGGAGATTTCATCGATTCGCAATTCGGATCTAATTACTCGACGATGCTGCATTCTGAGTATTATTTAGGGCAATTGTTTCGTCGAATTTGATTGAAAATTTAATAGTGTGTGATGATTGGTTATTTCATTCAAATGAACTACACTAAACAAGGATATAGCCAACTTAATGGTTTACTTAATTGAATATTTGCCATAGAAATGTGGCAGAATAAATTTGATAGAAGTGATGATGAACAAATTGAACTGGATAAACCTTTTGATGGAATGTTTCTCTGGAATAAATGCCAGTTAGAACGGACATCACGCCCTGCGGCAATTCGGCTATCAAAAAAATCGATAGCACGGCCACTAACATCGGTGTTGTATGGTCTTTGGGCATTTTCTTCTTTTTCATCACCTTCAACCAATTGATTGCCTTACATGATCTCTTACTTTGATCAAAGAGTCAAGTGCTTAGCATAAACCCAGGCAAGAAAAACAATAACAAGTAGAGCATTCACGCCCTCCTCAATACAATAACCAATTTTATAAGTTTCACGGATGAAATTTCACTACATAAGTATTCATTACCAAACCCAAATAATAATCTGAATTATATCTGCTACTATACGGAGAATATAAAGTATCCAGCACATTCTAATGAGATTTCGAACATCTTCTGGGCATCCTCCTTCATCGAGTACTAATTTCACGTGAACATTTTACGAACCCTGTTCAGAAGAGTGGATTTGCATTTGGATATCAAGAACATAGAATCGCGCTAATACAACAGCACCAATAACAACCTGTGCTAACGATCGTCTCCTATGTGAGACGTCAGCGATGATCTTGAGTAGAACAGCTATTGATATTGTTAGCAGAAGGCATGGAACAACTTTGAAAATCATTCCATTCGACCAAAATGCAAGCTGAAATCGTTATTCTTTACTGAACTTTTGATTGAAATAAGACTTCAACTCTTGAACTGCATCCCAATAACTAGCATTGTAATTTGTTTTTCTCTAGATATACTCATACGTTTCATAGTCTATTCCTGTCTTTTCAATCACTTTCATTAATTCCTCAAACATAATCACTCAGCAAGCTTTCGTGACGACTAACAAGTTATGAATAAGCGGTGACCACTGGCTGCACGACTTAATCATAGCTTGCATAGCAATCAAATTCACATCACATTCATTCGCACTCTTATTCGTCCACTACGAAGTTGATATTAGTTATTTGTGTAATCATCCGGTTATTTCATTTTCACACGAGTGATTCACTGTGATCGTGTAGCAAGCACTAAGATGAGTTTGCGTGAATCAAGAGTACAGTCAACGAACAAGCTTGTACCTTTAACTTAACACAGTCAGTGTCTGATGCGAGCACCATGAAAACCGAGTCATTCATCAGTGATAAGTCACCATCATATGTAAATTCATCGAGAATACCAGTTTTATTTAATAGATCATTAGTTTCCAATGATACATCGTCATCGGGTAACAAACACGTTAGGAAGGATGTTGCTGACATTTCAACAATCTGAAATCGCCGTTAATCTCGTCTAGTTATCCTGCGACGGTAACTGCTGTATGAAAACGGTAACAGTTTAATCGACTGAAAACGACTGCCAATACGATATATTGATTCAGTTGATCTGCTCAACTATTACTTGATCTTGCACAGCAACGAAATTCACGTCACATTCATCACTTATTAATAATTCACGTCAACAATCAATCAAGTTAAACGATGTTTTTCGTGATGTTCATGTGGAAATTGATTGAGTTTCACCGCTTCATTTAATAAACTCATGAAAACATCGATGAAAGTAACGGCGAATTACTGCGTTAAGCGTTCGTTCCTTCGAACTGCTTGAAAGTTGTTAACAACAACTAGTTCACTGCTCATAACTGATGCGGAATGGATTCGTGAACAACCCGTGAGCAGAAGTTTTGCTCACGAACATGAACAGTGCACAAGCAGACCATAATAATTTGATAAGCCGTACTGAATCGAGCCGTACTGAACCCTTCCCCCAGCACAAGTGGTGCCAATCAGCGCAAGGTGTTTATGCGTGATTTGGCGATTGAGCGATGAGCAGCGATTCAATAATATGAAATGCTATTTGTTGAAGCGATAAGTAAATTACTAGATTACTTTCAAACATCACTGCTCACGAAGGAAGGAATCAGCACGCAGTTTTGCCTCTGGCACATTATTGAGTTGAACACATAATAAACTCGCAGAATTGTATTTGATTGTCGTCGTATGTTATTGAATAACGAACTGCTCAAGGAAAGAAGAACTGCTTAACAGCTCGAATTGATTGTTCAAATGAATTATGGTTCGATAGAAGAGTGTAACTGACCTCAAATGTCATAAAATTAGGTATGTTCACACAAGCCATAACAAAACAAGTAGCGAAACTGAGCGCTACCGTAAAACGAATCGTAATCATTGTGGTAGGACCACTGGTTGCACGACTGATCGTTAAGACACGAATTTGAGCAAGTGATACCTGAAAATTGAATTCCATCCTGATTTTTGCAATAATAAACATCCGACTGTTGATACTGAAATTTCGAATTTTCACTTTTTCTCAATCAATTAAGGTGTCTGTGATATTCACACATGTGATCTTCTCTAGTCAGCATGACCTCTTCTCCGAATTCGCGATTTCTTAATGAACGAAAAAGACTTGTGCCGTTCAATCTAAACATTCCACAACAACAACGGATCGACTCATCCGACGTTTATATGATGAATTATGAATTCTAAAAACTAACTTCTCATTTGGAAATGAAGCTTGTTTTGCGACAAACTTCTCAGTCAGTGCTTTCAAGAGGAATATGGCAAACTCCCTATCAATCAGTCTCGAACTGGCAAGATAAATGATTGAAATGACGAAGATTTATGAATGTGGTGAATTCAATGCAACATTGTAAGTACAACAAAACGCAGAAGGCATTTTACGAAGAGTTTGCTCTCGAGTTTGAATTCTGGAGGAGATCATTTCCAAAAAATCGGTAGTTCAACGTGAATGTTTTCATGATATTATCTAATGAGGTAGCTGATAGATTTGAATTCAATTGCATACAATGGATACACTCTGAGATATAAATTGTTCTGTGGCAAAAGTTCTGCATATCAAGAACCCATGAAGTTTTAGGCTGCTGAATAATTTTTGCAGTCATTTTCCAATTGTCAACAGCATTCAGAAGGGTTTTTGGTTGTGTGAAAACGATTCGACTTGACTCTGAGTTGATTTTACGATTCCCACACAGAACTGGTTGTAAGTTGAATGAATATAAGCTGAATCGTCGTTATCCGTGTGAATTCTCATGATATCACATAGAAAATGCACGATTCGATTGGTATTTTTACGAATTCACTCTTATAATTGTTTTGTACCCTTTGATAAGGATTGTTGTTTTTAAGCTGCTTTCATTGACTTTCAAATGTAATCCGTTAGCTTGCATGAGCAATTTGAATGATGCGACAACTGAACTGATTGAGTATTTACGTATCAATTTGACGTCATCTGCAATCCGCTTCCTCTTGTTATTCCCATCACTGTGGGTGCTGCTGCTGCTGCTGCTGCTGCTGCTGCTGCTGCTGATTAATCCTTTGCAAATGTTATCTCGTGTCATACTCATTTGAAGAATGCGAATTGTTTTGCAAAATAACTCATGCATTCATTTACTTCCTATCAACAGTTTAAAATCCTTCGCATACGTTTTCGCTTAACTACTCTTTTAAACGAACGTCTCACTTGAGTTTCTTTTTTTTTTTTCAACGAAGCATAACAAATGATTAACTTGACAAAACGCATAGACATGTGGCTCGTTCGGTCTATTGATTTTCTCATGTATTCTCTCGAAAAACCTCAAAATAAGCACTGAAGTGTCTGTTGACTTAAAAAGCATATGAACATGCATTTTCATATTTCGCAACCTACAAACCAATCAAAATTGTACATTTCGTTTGCTTTGTAATGAGAACGGAGGCATGAAAGGAAAAACATATCCATCTAATCGCCAAATACTTCCAAATGCTTCCAAATAATGACTGGTAATCGTTCGAATATGTCTGTTCAGGGTAATATATTATAGGAAAATAAGATGAATGCGTCTATCCACACGATATTTTGTGTAAAAAGACAGCTGAATGTACTTTCAGCCGAAGTGACAACTCCTTCCACACTAATAACAAATGACTTGGCGATGGCGATAATTCATCAGACCTTCAAAACTGATAGTGCCGTCAGTATGACTAACGGAAGGTTTTGTTTCATTTGGGCGACTCTTGCTCGAATCGATGATGGTAAACAACATAGGGTCTATGAAATGGATGAGTGACTTTTTTTGATGATTATGAAAGCGATTGGTTCGCTTTTGTTCAGGACCAAACGCAGTTCACAGCGGTTAGAATCCGCTTGAAATTGTCGAAAAATGAACCGTTTGTTTGTTTTTTGTTTTCACTTCCCAGAAAAATTTGTTTGACCATCATCCGAGATCAAAACGAGCATCGAATGTGGTGGATCGATAAAGCCAAAATGTTTAGGCGTTTCAAGATGTTTGAGAGTTGTGAGGAGCTCATGAAATGGTTATGATCAAGGCGTAATCATGCAAATAAGTTGCATCCACCCCGGAGAACCCTGACTTATCAGTAATCATTGAAGAACTGAAAAAAAAACGTGAAGAGATTCGAGTTGAGGAATCGAAGAAACGAGAAACGAAACTAACGGTGAGCCATATGCTGGTTGAATGGAAGATAACGGAGGCATGTGCATGAAAGAGCGTGAAGGCAGCCCATGCGTAGCTGTAATCACGTTGTTCACAACGATCCGCAGCCTCAATCAAAAAATGCCAAATGAAGACCAGATATGAAGTCATAACGACCACATCGCATATGGCCACTGAACACAGTAAAACATTCACCGGTGAGATCATCGTTGGCCTTGTCAGCACTAATATAGTGACCATATTCATGACGGTTCCTGAACAACGCTTGTGAATTGTAATCGAAATAACTTTTGAGCATCATTAGCCACTCAAGATATTTTCATGCTTGTGTACATTTAATTTGCATATCCCACTTGATGTTGCGAAAACATTGCAATCTTCCATGATGAAACAGGAGTTTTGATCTCGACATAGATATTTATTATGTTGTACTGCTGTGATGGATGGCGTTATTGACTCATGAGGTTCCCTTTTTGGGATGATTTTTAGGATGTTTGAGGGCAGTTTTCGAAGGCAATCAACGATGTGGATTGTTTAAGCACGCGAAAAATATAATTTTTTTTGATGGCGAGTGACATGTGCATTCTCATATGCAATAGATAGAGTGCAATTGCGATTTGATGAAAACGGTGTCGGTATGAGGGAAATGATTTTGAATGTTGAAGGATTTATTGTTTTGAAGCGGATGCACATAACTAATATTTACGAGTGCGTCCATGTTTGAGTGCTTGCGATGGCGATTTTGTGCGATTCAGAAACACTTAAGGATGATTTATTCATTCCGAATGCGAAAATTTGATGTTTTTTCATGCGGGATTTTGATGTGCTTCTGTCTCTGAGAAACATTTTGACGAAATTAATTAGAAGTGGACGCTATTTTGGAACGGAAACAATACGACGTGATGAATCTGAATAGATTACATAACGTAATCTATTCAAATTCGTCACCTCATATTGTTTGACGTAACGAGACTGAAAGATTTGAACAGACTCAAATGATGATGTACTTGTAATAAGGACTACAAAAAAAATTCCACTGTAAAAGTAATATGAATCTCCAAAATTGATCATTTTAGAGTCACTGATCCGTAGAGAACTTTTAGTAATTCGAATGAATGTGTTGTCGTAAGTTAAAAGTTAAGGATAAAATAATGAAAGTTCAACTAACCAGCCACACAAAGACATAATGCAATATAAGGATGCACTATTCCATAAGCAGTATCGAACTGCGCAATTGCGGCGATAAGCCATGTGATGTTCGGTAGTGGTACTGATCCAATTTCGCATGCACCGCCACTCATGATCATTGTCTCATTCGTAATTCAGTCGCCATTCGGGAGCACCACAAACAGAATGTCGGTCGGTTATTGAGCCTGGAGGAACACACAAATACCTGATTGAGTTGGTCTATCAATCTCATGACACTCCTCCAACGAATTACGTATGTTCACAATATGTAACAATGTTGACCTTTGTAGCAATTGAATTTACATCCTGTTACTCGTGTTCTACCTATATGTTTAATTAAGCGTTTAATTAGATTTGATTTTGAGCCTTATTAGAATTAACTACAAGTAATCAACGTAAATCATGCTTGAGTGTGTTCAAAAATCTCCAGTTGGCAGGAAATCGGCGAATGTACTGGCTGGGCTGGGCTTTTATCTGGTCAGGAACAGAAGCAGTTAGCGTGCTAGGTCGGATTGATGAGGATCTTGATAAATCGAATATAAATCAAAAAAAGTACAGATTCAGGAACGGAAAAGAGGAAAGAAGTGCAGTGCATGAATCTAACTGATTCTTTTTAGAACGAGATTTAGCCCTAAGGGTTTGACGAGTTGTCGATGAGGATGGGGATATATTTTGCATTTTGTTTTGAAATGGTCAGTGAGCAGTGAACGAATTGCTCACAGTCGCAATGCTGAACGTGTGCAATGCATACACTCAAATAGTCGTCAGTGCTAAACGGAAGCTCTCAAAGACAGATGTGTGCTCACTGTTCAATGAGGAACTTATAACGGAAATCATTCTCTCATAATCATTAAAAACATTCGTTGGCATTGAAATGAATATTGCGATTAAACGATCTAATTGACACATTTTCATTAAAAGAGCGAAGAAACGTAAATTAGAGAACGGGTATCATGATGCAATCGGCTAAAATCTATTCAGTAGTGAAAAGCATTTGACAACTCATATCGGTTAACTGTCATTCAAGCATCCACGTTCATCCGTTCCTCGGCGCAAAGCTCATATGATGCACTCGTGTTGTTCACTGATCAGAGTTAATCAATCAAAGATAACATCTTGGTCACTAAAAATAGAACAGTGCTTCGCCAACTCATTGCCGACTGTCAAAATGTTAGCTGAAGGAATGAGTGATCAAAACGACATATCGAATGATTAAAGGTGAATTTGAGGGAGCAACAAACGAAAAACGAATTTGAGTGTATCTCAGTGATCACTTTGTTTTGGTTTCTTTCCATAATCACAACTTCTTATGCAAGCAGATAAATCAAGATAACAACAACAAATTTCGAACATTAACTTAGTGTAATATAAGCGTAAACGTATGAAATTAGCACAATTGTTGTTTCGGTGTGAGTTGATGAGAAATGATATGACAGAAATAGAGCGCATTTGTTTAAGCAATAATTGGGAAAAGTTATACGGATTTTTTTGCCTCAAGTGACTAGAATGCAAACAAATAGAACTGAAAGGCAGGGTCAGGATGGCCAGAAGAAATTTGTTTTGGTTCGTTTGATGCAAGAAAGTCATTGTGAATGTTGTAGATTTTGAATGGTCTTCCAACAATACGATTGTGTCAAATAGAAAATGCTACTGAAAAATAACACCACGCTCCAGCAATGCAGCATCTGATAGTCTGCAACTGCATTCACCTTTCAAGCTAAATAAACACAATGGCAAACGATGCAGTACCTGACTAAACAATATCAGTGTTTACATTTTTATTCAGTCTAAATGCTCGAATGTTCAAGGACAAGGCACTTAAGAACAGATGAGTTTGTTTTGGCGTGAATGTCTACACGCCCATCGATATATATGGGCCGCACTACCAGCCTTGCTCATTCATATCTGAACTGTTGTTGGCTAAAATGCAGAAAGTATCAGTTTTGAATGCATTTCCAGAAGGTACACCCACTCGAAGAGGGGAGCAGGAAAATGTTTAGTAGATGAATGAAAGGATGCTTTGTAAGTTGTTAAAAGATTGTGAATTTTTTCGACAGAAACATAATCCGGATAGTTGTATGAATGAAAATAGAATCTCTGAGAACTAAAGATCCCGGAATCGGAGTTCAGGATGCCTTCGAAATTTCCCGGAATTCAGAATTCAGGATGCCCTGAAAAGTTTCCTAATTTAGCGTGATTTCCACTGTGACTTTGAATACGTTATCGATATAATTCAGTTGCAAATAAATCTGCAAATGAAGTGGAGATAAACCACTCTGTAAATTGAATTACGTTGATGGAGAGACATAGAGCTCGTCCAAATTTGTTTCCTCACAAGCAGATAGCTTTCGTCTCTGGAGAGCACTTCGGATACAACGACAGACAAATAACTCAGTTCATTGAGGCAATTGCGATTCATCGTTTTGTTTTTCATTCGTGGTTGTTAGCATGTTCAGTTGGTTGCCAAAAAAAGCACTACTTTCATGAGCGTTGAACGTGCTGATGAAAGTGCTTGCAGATAAATGTGCCTAAAAGCACATTTATGCAGCATCTATTGACATCTCCAGAAGCTCATTTACATTTATTCTTTCAAAAAACACCACTAAAGTTTTACGATGCAATTCTGTGTCTGGCAGCAATTCGTTTCTGAAGCATTATTTGATGAACCTGCTCTAATTATCAGAAAAATTTCACATCTTCATGAGAACACATGCATTCAAGTAAGTAAATCGAAGCAATAAATAGGAATTACGTTCACAACAAGTATTCCATCTTGAATGACCTATCAGACTTTAGGGGACTTCACGAAACACTCTTGGCGATCTAGATTCTTACATGTTACTCGAATGGCAACGAGTCAAGGGTCACAAGCAATACCTCTCTGTATGAGATAAAGCATGTGCTAACCGGTACGGAGTCTCACATGGAAACTGTTCACTGGTCCGCCGATTCTGCGAGTGAATCATGTTAAAATCCGTCAACTACATCTTTTCATGAGCAATAATAAACTGAAGTCGAGCATAGAAATCCTTTTGTTATTCGATCGCGCTTCACGGATGATTTATTCATGAGTAGAGACCAAAATAATGGAAAAAGATGATCGAATTAAGCATGTATGTGATCAACTTAAGATAATGAATTCGATAAGAATGAGATGATGAATTTGATTGTCTTCGATGCGATTATGGCAGAGTCGTGAATGAATATTCGGATAGGCCTTATTGAGTTACGAAGTGAAACAAAGTTGTGATCATGGAAACAGTAACAAATCGAGTGGAATGTGATTATGTACTAATAGTTGAAAAGAAATTACAGCAAACTCAGCCATGATCACAGTGTTTGGTGAGCAATACACGTCAAATTGTTATTTCATTGAATTATTTTAATGAGACGTTTTAAACGGATCAATTTGACAAGAATGTTAAGTGAAGAGTTAAAAATGCAGTTGAAACACATCGGTTAAAATTAATAACTGAGAGATTTCTGAACAAGCCATCTAAAAGCTACGGAAAAACACAAGCAAATAAAATTGAAATGCAAATATCAATAATAAACTGAATTAAGTAGATGGCATGAAGTGAATCGAATAGAAGCGAACTGAATATTGAATAAGGTTTAGCTTTATTGGCTGACGTTGTACATCCATTCAGCTATCTCCTAGCCTCCATAAATAAATCTATCCGGTGGGGCGGTTCAGTGATGGTCGGCGGCATGGAACCAAACTTCAGCGCTTCGTTTTCGTTACCATTTGGCGGTTGATTATGTCGTTGATCATTCGGGTAATAATGATAATGACAATGAGTTTGATGCCTGCTGGCACTGAGCTACGCAACAAATCAATTGTTATCTCTAAGGAGTACGGATAAGAATGAATTAACTGAAGCTAGATGAATGATTACGAGCTAAGTAAATCGAGCGTGAAGACCGAAGAATTTGGAGCGTTCACGATTTTTTGAAGGTGACTGCCTAATCCAGAGGTCCGAAAGTTTGGCTGTTTTTTGTTTGGAACGAATGTACTGCGCTATTATTGAACGGCTACTAGATTTGAGGCGATGTAGAGCAATGACAATGCGCACAATGACATGACAACAATGATGAATTTGTTATGAGTTCTTGTTTTTCGCTATTTTTGAAAGCCAACTAGCAAAGTTGTCACTTTTTAGGAACTGAAGGAAAAATGATGATTTTTAAGGCAATTTCGTTTGAGCGGATGAACAATAAACTAGGCTGGATTAAATGTGATCCAATTGAGGCAACACAACCCAACATCGAGCATAACAGCAATTGATGGCGTGAAAAAGTTTTCAATTTGAGAATGCTCGTATGTTGGGAATAGCAGTCTCCAGAGATGGTGAAATTCTGGGCGCAGGTGCTTCGTTCGTCCAGTTCTTCAACTCAACTTGACCACACACTGGAATCAGTTTACGATAATTCCCCTGGAGCAATGCAGTTCGCTAGAGAAGTGGTGAAGTGTACGAGAGAATAGCATTAGTTGAATTAAATTTTTGTTCAGGATCGGATTTAACTGAATGCCATAAACCGAACAGCAAACACACACACATACCCGTAATGATAGTTTTTATTTGAACCACTCTATCAACCGTCCGAATTTGCGATGACTCGACAAGTGCCGTTTACGTGCTGGTTGAGAACTGAACAAATCTGATTATAGCTGCTTGATGGGCGCATTTGTTTGTGAGAGGGATTCGCTTGAAATGGGTTCCATTTAGATTATAAGAGTTTATTGGGTGATAAGGAAGATTGAAATGCTACGAAGTGGACCTTTTTTGTTCAATGAAGATTTCAGCAGCCGTCTGTTCGGACAGAGTGATGAGGCTTTGGAACGTATATTTTGGTATAGTACGAAGTAAAAACTGAATTAATTCGGAATTATTTTGCTATTGATTGATACATTGGGATAGTTGATATAGAGCGATCAAAATGATATGTCCAGTTGGTAAGTAATGACTGCTTGAAATCGCATTTATGATGTTTAACTGTTTAACTGAGAATATGATTCAGACATGAATGTCAAGGCAATTATACAACCAGACTGCGGAAGTAATCTCAGCAGCATTGAGTCATTTTGCATGTGAAACATGAATCAATCAAAAATCTGAACGCGCATTTCACATCACTCCTCCGGCTATCTGTTCCACAAAACACGGATACAATGTTCACTATGAAGTGGAGAAGGAAACAATTCGATAGTATTTTCGAGCATCGCAATATTTATTCGCAAACGACAACCTCCAATGGGAAGTAAATGTAAAAGAAATCTCAAATTAGATTTCACATGTTTTTAGATGCTTTCAACCAGTTCTTCAGATAAATAATGACTAAATTTTAGTGTATAGGATGATAGGATAAAGTCTTATCACCAATGATGTCACCTAATGAGTTAGGAAATTTGCAGTTGGCTTTGGAATTATGATCACAATTAAGCGCTCGGCTTCGCAACCATTCACATCATTTTATTGAAGAAGCTCGGCATACTGTAAACTACGAAGCGAGTTACTGAGAGACGACAGTGACGGGTCTCATGTAAATAAGACGATAGGCGACCTGTTCGCTGCATAAACGAATGCGATGTAACGTGAACGAACAACATCGGGCGGTGTGCATTGTTAACGGGAATAAAGCTAAACTGATGAAGCTATCCTGAAGAATGCCTTTGTTCAAACAGATATATTCTTATGCGGTTGGATGACAGCGTTCATATCGAAATGGACCACTATTGAAGCAAATGTAGAGCTCGAAACTGATGTTCATCATGTGGAGATGGGATTTCTTGGCGAAATAATGAGAAGAATTCGCATTGTGGATAACTCGAGTGAGTCGGCGGCTTATTGTCCAAAAAGTAACTGAATTTTTAGTGAAAAATCAAAATCAGTTGAACGATTTCTTAAATTGAGCCAAATCAACATACTTTACTGTGCGAAATAAGCACTGACACATACACACACACCGAAATTACGCTGAATTTTGTCTTCAGCAAGAAATTCTTTGAAAAAATCGCAAAAAAAGAGCAAAAACACATAGCGGTCGATCAACTCGATATTTTGAAGGATTGCGCTTATCAATCGCTGTACTTATCAATCGAGCATTTCGTTTGCTCTTCTCTTTACTGATACTGTGTAAGGTTTCTTTCATGCGAAACCAATCTTTTAATAAATATTCCTCAAATCAATACATTCCAGCTGTATACATTCTAACAATTGATGCACTCTTTGATGGATCTCATGAACTCGAAAAAATGTGAACTTGTGACTTAGGACGCTTCACAACGATGAACTAACAAACTAAAATCAGATTCAGTTGTGTTTATGAGGCGATGTTGTTTGGGAGTGGAACGCGAATCAGTTTATTTGATGAATGAACGATGATTGTCATGGTTGTTGAATTCTTAGATTTCACTATGGCGATTGTCATCGGTCATAATGAAGCAGCGTTCGACGGAGCATCGAAGGTGCCACAAATTTTCATTCACTACCAAGAATAATTGGACAAATTCAACAGATTTTGCAACGATATAATCGTATGGTTCAAAATGATGAAAATAAACTGAAATTGGTTTGAATGTTTACCCGAGTGCTTCTACTGCATTGAACCTGAATGCTTCTACTGCATTGAACAAAACGCCAAACCTTTCAATGATAAACGCTATTTGATTCGCTCCGAAAGTTTATTTTACAATCAATGGGCGTGGATGAAAATCACTTGAGGGAATCGAAAAAATAATAAGGCGGCTGAAATGAGACGATGGGGAGTGGAGAATCACTTGAAAATTTATTGAATCAGCGGAAATCATCTATTATATTACGGTTACGTATGATTATTGTGTGTCCTCGAAGCCTTAGGAACGATTTGAAAAAAGATTAGAATGGCGTTTGACTATGATGGATGTCATTTGCATCAATCATACGAATCTATGCATCTTCTATCAAATTTGCCGTCAGCGATGAAACGATAACCGAAACACGATCAGCAATCATACTGTCCACAAAGTGTACCACTTTATTTCGATGCGAACGGAAAAAAGCAAAATGCAATCGTTTCATAGATCTATTAATCCCATTATTTTCTCTAATCTCGGCATATTCCTTTGAGAGCAGTATTCTGTTGCGACTCGAAGCATTAAACAAAAAAAAAATAATTGTTTCGACCCATTTCATCATACAATATGAGCAGAACATGTGCGTTTGATTTATTTTTCGCAATTGGGGTCTCAAAGAAACGAATTTTTTGGGCGCTGCATCAATTTTGGCCAACCATACATATGACTACTGATGAGGAATATTACTGAAGGATCTATTGCCTCCTCGAATAGCCGACGTCTGATTATTTTGGTAATAACTTGTTGAAATATCATTAACATTCAGAGGGAAGTTCACTTCACACATTAGTTGAACATCGGAATTGTAGAAATATAAGAGTTGGTAATTTGGTATTATTCCTCTCGAAGAGACTAAATGATGTGATGACAACAACATATTTACAATATATTACTGATTAGGAACACCATCTGATAGGGAAATAATTCCGATTCGAATGATTTTTGCTTAAAACCAATGTATAGTTGTGGAGTCACAGATTTGAGGTTAGAAATTAAGAGAACTGCGATTATTCAGTTCAGACGTCAAAAATCAATTCAACTTGATTTTATCTTATTCTGAAGTTGTAGTCAGCAGCATATCACAACATCGAAGAGCGATCGCCATCTTTGAAGCTTCTTCGGCAATGTATTGTTCACTTTGATAAGTAAACATTGAAGAGGCAGCAGTGAGCTGAACTTTTTTATTGTCTCAAGAGACGTTGAACTTTTTAATATTTTAATATCTTTAATATCAATATATTTTTAACATCTTTTAATATCTTTGATTTGATACTGACATCGTTTTGCATTTGTTCGTTTGGCTCACTGATGAGACGACCTGCGTTGTTTAACTCTCGTTTATTAGTTTTTTGGACGTTACGAAGTGGCACTCTCTTCTTTTTGTGCCCGTCGCGAAAGCATCAGCTGATAAAATTCATTAAAGTTTTCCAAGTAATCAAAAACGAAAATTTGGAATCATTGAAATGTTCGGTCAATAGGAACACTCGAATTTCCTTCCACTTATGTTGAATTGCCTAAAGCGTCAATTTATGTGGAATTGCCTAGGGCGTCAATTTATCTCATGATATGTCGGATAGACAGTAAAGGAGATCCATGAAAAAGGCCGTCTTCATGAGGACTAAACTATACGCGATAGTGGTTTATTCAAAAAAAGATTCAACAGCAAATTCAACAAAAAAATATCTTAATAATGTGAAGAGAAGACGGAGCATGAAGAAGTATTCAGCGGCGATAAAATCGGATTGAGTCGATAAGTTGTATTTGGATATCGCGAAACGCAACAGCTCTCGTCTCGGGTAATAAAGAAAGCCACTTCACAAAACATCTTTGCATGATGCGTTTCGATGTGTCGTCGTCCATAATGAGATGACTTCGATGTAATTGAACATTTACGTGAGGGTGTAAGGCTAATGATGCATGTGGCTTTCTTGTCGGGGCTGGCTTCTGCTAGAGCCCTGATTGCACTGATACATCACCATGATTAGCTTAATCGAGTAAAGACTCAATCCACTTCATTATCAACAACGCTCACAAACCAAATCGATGCGAGAAGCTCACTTACTATTGGTTGATATTTTCATATTTGATATTTGATATTACATACTTAAAATATTCGTTTGATATTCGATACTTCAACTGTTCGCATCCTAAGTCGCCTAAGCCTTACTCTCGAATACACTTTCCATGAATATTGCCAGCAACTTTCGGTTAGGACCAGCGAGGTTCTGCCTAAGGTAAACATGAAGTGCAGTTTTTTAATAGAGTGACAAATGGAGTTTGCTCAGCAAAGATCAAATGGAGTTTCTTCACATTCACATTCTTAGCTAGAATCTGACGATAACTAATTGAGACGTCTGAAATGCAAAATCTAAAGGTGCCAAGTTACGAAGGATTTCCAATATATTGTGACAATATTGGTACTTAAGCTGCCATGAATCGTCTGGAATGACAATTCGGACCTCGGTTCAAGAGTCTTATCAGCTAATTTAAAAGAACACTTGCGACTTGCAAGAACACTTCGATAAAACCTCCGACGTTGGTCAGTCGTGAAAGCAAACAACAAATAAGTGATGTGCGAGAGAGAACTCAGTAATGTTTACTTGCATTCAATTGATGGAAATTCAAATGAGCAAAGAGCAAATTTAATCACCACTTTTTAAAATGATCACATTGTCAACAGTGCTCATCGCACAACATCGTGAACTATCGAAGATGATTTTGCTTTTGAACATACAAATGCACGTTAAATAGTATGAGTAGTTAGTAGTTGCCGCAAATAAATTGGTGGTTAGGCGCGATAGAGATTTTCTCAGTTGCCATTTTTTGACGGTACGGATAATCGCATTTTATCGAGGTCCCAAATAACAAGACACATCTGCGCGCATCTTTGGACCATTGTCAGTACCACCTGCAACACCACCAGGAGCGCCACCTGGGCCACCGCAGTAACCACCACCTGAAATTAACTTCAGTAGAAACGGTGGAATGGAACTGGAGTCGCTTGATCAAAAATCTCTTGACGCAGGAATCAGATCGATAACCCGAATGGCTCAATTACTCGCGACATTCATTATCATCGACGTAACACAATGACATTTGTCATGACTTGCTGATGAATGGGCTGTGAAACGGTAGTAATCATGCATTCGCTCGTTTGGGTGTGGATGTAACCTGACTGCTCAATGAACACAATTTTATCACCTTCACTACCGCCGCCGTAAGCATAATCTTCACGTTGATAACCACCTCCACCTCCATAACCTCCACCGCCCCCATAACCACCGCCACCCCCGTACCCTCCGAATCCTCCGCCACCTCCTCCAGTAGTACCTGGTGCTCCCGAGCCCGGTGCTCCCATGTAGCAGCTAACGTCACCCATTCTCCTTCTTGGGTCAGATGAGGAATGATCTATTGAGTGACCGCCATCCTTTTATAGAGTTTTTTCTGAGGAAATTTGCATAAAGCGTAAATCTTCATAACTTGCATTGACAAGCATTTTTAAAATTATACAAAAGTATAATATTTGCAGAAGTGTACCAAGCTGCTGATCGTTCATCATAAGAGACCATGACCGGTCAATCTGCCTAAAGACATTTAGCCTAACGACAGTTTGCCTAAAGACACATTGCCTAACGGACAGTTTGCCTAACTTACGGTTTTTTAATGGACACTTGGCCTAACAGGCAAACTGATCCTTAGGCAAAGTGTCCGTTAGGCAAAATGTCTTCAGGCAGATTGACCGGGTACCATCAGGGACAACCTTGATGTATGGATAATAACTGAATTGATTTAATCAACAGATGAGTTACAGCAGATAGAAAGAGTGATTGCTTTAATGACCAACAATTCAGACTGAATCATACAATTCAAAAGTATTATTATCACTGCTCGCGGGTATTATTCGGCAACACAGTCGAATTCATGCCATCGTACAAAGTCTTCACACGAATAAAAAGCATGTAATGAATATAACAAATTCGCTTTATTGTGCCGTGAGTTTCATCAGTGTTTTCTATTTGAGATTTATTCTTCATAAATTTGTCCAATGAAATTTGCGTTCTTGAATTGCTTCATCTCATAAATTTACTGCAAATACAAATTCTTCACTATAAAGGTCTATAAAAGATTGAGAAATGTCCGGAGCAGCCATTCGTGGCGGAGTTTGTCAAGGAGGATGGGTGACGTTAGCTGCTACATGGGAGCACCGGGCTCGGGAGCACCCGGTTCTACTGGAGGAGGTGGTGGTGGCGGTGGCTATGGGGGTGGTGGAGGATACGGAGGCGGTGGAGGTTATGGAGGTGGAGGTGGTTATCAACGTGAAGATTATGCTTACGGCGGCGGTAGTGAAGGTGATAAAATTGTGTTCATTGAGCAGTCAGGTTACATCCACACCCAAACGAGCGAATGCATGATTACTACCGTTTCACATCCTGTTCGTCAGCAAGTCATGAAATAATCAATGTGTTACGTCCATGACAATGAACGTCGCGAGCAATTGAGCCATTCGAGTTATCGATCTGATTTCCTGCGTCAAGAGATTTTTGATCGAGCGACTCCAGTTTCATTCCACCGTTTCTACTGAATTTAATTTCAGGTGGTGGTTACTGCGGTGGCCCAGGTGGCGCTCCTGGTGGTGTTGCAGGTGGTACTGATGATGGTCCAAAAATGCGCCCAGATGTGTCTTGTTATTTGGGACCTCGTTAAACGGTCAATGCGCACGCTGTCTATTGTCTATTGTATCATATCGTATCGCTTCAAAACAACGAACTGCTCGCTGACTCTAAAAAATCATTCTGATGTGTTCATTATCATCATCCTAATTACGTGAATATATCGAGATTACAATAAATATTCGGCAATCTTCTTGTCTTATGTTAAAAAGTTGTTGATAATTATAATTACTTCCGAACGATTATGCACTCTTCAATCGATCAACAAAACCACTCCAAACAAGTGCGCAAGATCAGAGTTTCTGTGATCCCGACCTTAATCAACCATCAATTGAGCATGCGACAGTGAATCTATTGGGCTGGTCAATGCGTGTATCAAATAAGTTGCTTACTTCGGGATATAATTGAATTTGCAAAAGCATTGTTCCATAAAACAAGATAATGAAAGGCATTTATGAACATTAAAAAAGTCGATTACACAAATGTACAAAACATCAAGAATGTTACATCCGGGACGATCATCCACAACGATATCAAGAGATTGATAAGTAATCATACAAATCAGTAAAGAAACGTCATGACGTTAAAACATTCCAAACAAATAAAAGGTTTTGAGAAGCAGCTATCAACCGAGAAATACAATTTGAATGTGAACAACAGGAAATAATGCAAAACTTCAATGGACAATTAGATACTATCAAATCTAAAGCAACATTGAGCAACCTAGACAAGAGAATTGACAGCAAACTTTTTCTTTTGCTGCCAGTCAAAAAGGCACATTTTGATTAAGGCAAATGGTCACTTCGGTTCAATTCTCCTTTGTACCAGGCATAAACCTGGGCGGTGATTTATTTGCGCTACTGTCTCGAACTGATGATGTTGGTGTTCTTGTTGCGAAGAACCGAAGTGCATGCGACATTCTCCTGAAAAAAAATGCTTTCTATTGAACTGTGTGGAAAACTCTCAGTCACTGTCAATTGTCAATCGCATCAAAATTCTCAAAACTCAAATGACTGAAGAAGCACTGTTACCATTTCATTCCATATGACAATCCACCATACAAATGCTCTTCTCAGACTCATGCATTCATGAATGCACATTCGCATGATGAATAACAATCAAATTCCCATTAAAATTCCCATGACAACTTCTCACAAGATAAATTCCCATTCCCATTCCCATTAAACTAAATATACCTGGATGATTTTGCGGTCGTTATGCAACACCACAAAATTGCAACAATGAGACCAATCAGTGTGAACACTAATACGGCTGCGACGAACGCCATCGTCAACACAATGTAAGCAAGCGATTTGCGTGCTTCATGAGACTGCAAACCGTTGTCGTGCAAATCACCGTTTTCGATTCCCACCAACGACAGATCGAAGTAATCAGCACTCTAAAACATTTCTCACATTCTTATTCCACTATTATTACATCAGGTGAAGCAGAATTCAAAAGACCAACAGCACGGAAAATATCAAAATGAATTGAGTTCTGCGATTGTTTCTGAACGTCAATCACAAATCCGTGTTGGTCATAGAGTGAGCGATGAGGAGGTTATCCAAATGTTTACTAGTAGTTCCAAATTGCCACCTTCTGCTCGACAACCCTTTTGTGAGTTTCAGTAGCAGCACCCGCTCTGTCCGAATCACTTCCATCCAAATTTCGAACACCGAATTCTTCACCAATTAGGAGCGCGTCATCCTGTGAACACCGACTGCGTAATGAAATCGTCTATCATTACCGGATGAGGATGACAGAAGAGCACACAAAAATAATAATAGTGATAATATTTTCAGATGTAACTTTACATTTCTCGACTGAACAATCCTTTTGCATTCGTCTGGAATACCGATATTTTGCAAAAGTGTTTTGAAAGCAATTGGCGATTCATTGTAAAGACGACCCAGCTCGTAAAGTGGAACGTTGAATAAATCCTGAAGCAGTCACTGATGAGAGACATTCGAGTAACTCGTTCAGAAGCGAGAAATTTTGTTGTTCATTGCTACAGCTTCGCTTTCGAAGCGACGGAAGAAGTCAACAGAACGATTTCCGCGGAAAAGATTCGACAAGAAGTCAGCAGAACGATTGCAAAACTGAAACCTAAAAGCTGGTTTACCAAGATTCTCTCGCCATCCTCACCACACATATAGTTCAGATTTGTTCGGGCACACGAGAAGAAACACTCCAATCCACTGAAACAAAGCCAACTCAAAATGCTCTCGAACAAAAAGCCAGGTCGATATTGGCCTATTGGCACATTGTGTTCAGCAGCACTCACACCAGATCCACTGATTGCCCAAACACATGGATAATCAATTAGAATGTGATAAGCAGAAACAGATTCTCGACATTACTTATGTGAGTTGATAAGGAATCATCGCGTTAAAAGGTTCCAACGAACTCACCTACAGACTGGTTCTGCATCTCGAAGACTCATCAAGAGAACATCAATACCAGCACCATTCACTACATTCAAATATTTACTCGTTGTCCAATTGCCCAGACTCCAATAAAGGTAACACGACCGTTCACATTCTGAGACATTCTCACTTATGTTCACAGAATCATACAGAATTTATCACAAATTCTCTTTCTATCAACAATTCAAACGCACACCTCACAACAATCAGAATTTGTTTCCTGGTCAAAAACATCAACTGAAAGATCTGTCATCTAAAAAAATGTGGAAACATTTCAATCGTTTACGATCAACAAATGCTGTGATCAATATCGCAACGGAACGCTTACAACAATTCTATGAAAACAGTAAATGATAACCTTGCAGTGGCTTATCATTGAACGTGTCAATGCAGTCGAAGGCACTATCAAAATACGATCGCTGTTTACCACAAGCCACCTTAAGCCCACTCGTTATCACTTTGAATAATCCAATATTTGCACCACACTTGTGCTGATCACTTTCAAAACACGATAATGTTGAGGTGTATTCACTTAAAATTGATGGTCTTATTTAGCACTGCATCGTCAATTAGTAATCATGAACTACCATTTCATCATATCTGCTATATAATGCTCGTGTATGACTTTGGACGGTCCAATAGAAAGGAATTGGTTATGAGTTTATAAGGAAATATTTTCCGTCGTATTCTTAAATAGAGTATTCAAATCGTTTAATATTTTTAAATTTTTGAAGAGAACAAATTTGAATTGCCTTTCGCATACACAAGAGCATCCATTCGTTAAGGCGAGATCATTAAGGAGCAACTGTATGCTAGGTGATTATCACTGATAAGATGATCAATGGAAAGCAAGAACTAGTCACAACTGAGTGAAATTACGATAAGTGAACAACAGCGAATAACAAACATGCATAAATTAGCAAATTGTGCTCGAGTGTTAGCACTTCCACTCATTCCATAAATGGTTTTAATAAACGGCGTAACACATCCATCGAAGCAATCGTTCTCTTCAGAGAATTTCAGCAGCTTGGTTAGGCCTTCTGAAAGTGAAATCAATGGCTCGTTTTGAGTAGCCTACAGATGACTTATCAACTCTCATTAGAGGAAAACTGACAATTACTGAACTCATTTGTTTGTGAGAATTCGTTTGCTTTGATAATGATTTGTAAATTGTACTAATGATTTCCGGCTTCCGCTAACATGCGGCTTAACATTAATGCGCAACAACTAACTGATGTGATCAACTGGAGCCAAGTTCACAGAACCAACGAACACTGTGATGAGCAAATAAGCGACAATGGGCTGGAAATAGTGATGCAACTGTTCTTCCATGGCAATGAGTGATTTCAAACTGAAAAATTTATCTGCATGGCGATTTTTTGATGAATTATTTTAGCGTTGGCCGTGATATAATGCTCATTGTGTACGGGAAAAATGAGTGCAATAAATGAATTTCTAATGAAATTCATTTTGGACTTAGTAAATTCGAATGCTTGGCTGATGAATGTCAGCAGTGATCATTTTGCAACCCAGTGAGAGTTCCAGGATCGAGAAGGCTAAAGTTGAGTGGGTTTTTCGAGTCTCGGACCAGTGTACAGAGGTGATGATGGAAAACTTATCCAAAAAGCCCAACTTATCCCTCGGGATCGCTTCATTCTGGAACTATTTTTCATCGGAATATTGCATGAAAAGACTACAAATGGACCATAACATTACACAAATAATAATTCGAATAAGTAACACGGTCGTCGGTGTGCACATTCGTCCATATACAAACGTCCGTAGTGAAATTGATTAGTGAGTGAACTGCAGCAATTCAACTGAATGTGTGTCATCAGTACGAAGATATTGAACGAATAAAAAGTATCGGTTCGATCATCCGATAGATCTGACGAACAAAAGCAAATTGAATTCGCGTTTTTTTTGAGTTGATTCTTCCTCAATCGCACGCAATCAATCAAACGACAATCAGGAAGTGAATCGATGATGAGTTGAGTTCGTTTGCAAAAATATGCATGCGAATGAATTTCTTCCGATTGCTCCACATAACGTTCGTATTGTGTCATCCATCGATTACTAACGTTTCTTGAGTGTTCACTTCACTCACATTAACAAAATTGTGTTATATAATTGATGCAAAAAATCAAAATTGTACAACAAATTTCATTATTGACGCGAACCAGTGCTGATTAGGTCGATTTGAAGAGGAAATTGCATTCGTTTCGCGAAGACTTTGATTTGTCCCGGTTATATTGATGATACTGCGAGGTAGGAACGAGGACGACAACGTTAGCTTTTATTGAGATGAAGCGATTTATTGCAAACAACATGCAGATAAAACAGTTTAATACAAACAGTATGGATATGACAACGCAGTAGGTTGGACCGTCATTGATTCAGCTGTTGTGACGATAGGTTGACGAGTCGAGCCACCGAATTGCGGATGGCTGGCAAACCGTCATCGTCGTCGTGGACAAAGCGTTTCGCAAGAGATGAACTTAAGGAATCTGCCCATAGCTTGAGAGCGGGTATGTAGGATAGTGACGTTGGAGACGTGTCTTCCAGTAAAAGGTCATTTTGATGTAGCTGTTATTTGGCTGAATTTGCAGTAGGCTTAGGTGCGAGAATTGAGCATTTTCAGATCGTTTAGTACAATAACATGACGAATCCACCCTTCATAAATGTGATAGTGCAATGATGAATTGCGTGTCGAAAGTGATCACTGGTTTTATGGATGGAAATTGTAAATAATAATTTAGATCTTTGATTGTATCTAATTTGATTTATAGTTGAATTGATTTTAATCTGAGTTTGAGGGACAAGTTTTAGTTCGCGACAATTCGTACCATATCAGAATATGGATAGCTGCGAAATACAACCGTTGGATTCAGTGAACGGGCGCATTTTACATACGTGTTAGAGATATGATGCACATTTGAGATGATGATTTCTTGAATTTTGATTGATTGGGAATTATAAGGTTCTGAAAAGGGATAATCGGGAATAAGGTAGGCATACTTCTAGTCGACGAGATATTTTGGGTGTTGCTGTGTGACGGTGACGAATAAATGAAGCATTTATGCAAATGAAATAAATCGATTGCAAATACATAAATAACGAAAGGACAGATAAATAATCCAAATACTATATCGAACATTCAAACAAATAAATATAAACACAAACAACACCTATCATAACTGAAAAAAAATTATTAGACATTTCATTAATATTGTTATTCACAATGTGTGATCATAAACAAAGGCGATTGTTCAACTCTCTATCAAATTCATTACTTTCAACTTACTTCGTCGGTTACCGTTCAAGACTGAAGGAAATTCTGTCAGCTGATAAACCGACCGACAGAATTTCACAAGACAGGTCGGGTAGTTTTCGTTCCACTCAACTAAATTCAATTCAGAGTTACGCTTGAACAAGTGTTCGCTTCTAAAATTCATTTCACGACAGCTGTATTCTCGATTTTATAACAATCATAGCGATATAGATGTTTGTGTTGAACAGCCAGCAGCATTGATGCGACGACAAATACTGCATTCAAAAACACCGGGATATTGTAATTGAAATGAACGCACATTAAAATTCAAAAACATTCGAGCCTACTGCGTTCGTCTCAGTTGCTCATTCACAATCAGGCATCAACAACGAAACTAATTCTTCAGGTCATGTTCAACGTCTATGCGGCGATCGATCGTTCAAGTAAGCAGCGATCAGAATAGAACAAGCATGCGATCAGAAAAGATCAAAAACGATCAGACATGAAAACAAGAATAGCAATTACATATCAGGATATTGTCAATTCACACTTTGTTACATCGTAAACATATCCATATAACTATCACGCAAATATGGCTGAACTAAGCTGCAGTCCGGTCGGAATTTTTTGCATCCCAAATGAATGCTTCAGCGAAATCACTCAAATGAACAACACAAATTATCATTCAATCAACTAGAATCAACTCAGTTCAATCAGCTTAACGATCGTCATCACAAAATACAAACCTATCAAAGTATTCAAAGCAAACGAACCAATGGACGATTTCAAAACTTATCAAATACAATCTCATTTGTGCAGTCAATTGACGTTTGTTTAAATTCAGTATTTACAGAATTGTTTTCAGCATTCTTGAAAAAAGAGAGACATAAATTAAAATTTAAAAAGAAACTATGTTAACAGAGATATTCCATCTTACGATATACACTAGATTCGGTTATTTCGATGAGGAATTCCGATGATTATGATATTGACTGTCAATGGGAACGTTGAAATTATAGCTGCTTGAGAGGATGCGATCGATGTGAAAATTGCGTGAAGAGCAAAAATTGGGTTAGTGTGTTCAGCTGTTTCATTTCCGCATTTTTGTGGGCAATAAGGGATGTTATTACGAAAAGCTTAGTGCACTTTTCGTGAATAGCAAAATTTTCACCGTTTCACCGAAAAACTCATCTAAATTCTAATGACAGCTTTATGAAATCTGCACAAGAACGAGAACTTCACTTAAGTAGTACATATCTTAAGGTGAATGAAGAAAGGTGGATCTCAATTTTTTGGGAACGCCGAATAAAGAATCATAATCGGAAGATGTCAGTTCTATGGGCAAATGTGTCAAGCGTTTTTGGATTTATTTCGTTTTAGCTGTTACCGCCACTTCCTTATTGGGATCGTTAACACTTCCTTATTGGGATCAATCATCGAAACAACTTCAGCGAATAGATCGTATAAGATAGATGGAAAAGTGGAAAGAGATTCATGAGAAAAGCCATCGGCGATGACAAAAGGAATACAAACTCAAAACAGCACCACCGGTAGCAGACAGACGGAAATTTTGCCGGTGCACCGGAACAGCAATTGTGCGATATTATAAGGTGACATGAACAGCGAAAAAAGAGAACAAAAACGATGGCAAGAAAATGGAAATGAACATTAGGAATCAATGAGCATATGAGATTTGTGCTCACATCAGAACACGGAATTTCCTACTTTCAAATATACGAACGACTGTCAGACGACTATCTTGACCAAACCAAGAAACTTTCTCCCATCATGTCATCATAATTCTTATTGAACGAACGAATAGTTTGAAGAGAGATCATCATTTAGATTCAAAATATGCGTGAAGTATAATAATAGTGCGTGCTTCGATAAGAATTTTAAACGTTCAGAATGAACAAATAACAACATTGCGAATATAAATCCAGAAATTGAGACATTCATGCAATTTGGACTGCCTTCTGTTCGTACTCCGAACGGCTGACCAAAAACATTTTTCAAGCATAAAATTATAAGTGGATGATAGATGTTCATCAATATGTGGAAATTTCAGAGGAGTGGATGAAAGAAATTAGTGATATCTGAACGGATAGAGCGACTCTGACAAATGCTATGGAGACGGATATAATGAAGAGTGGACACAACAACGATATCAGCAGAACAAAAGATATTTAAGTATTTTGTACATAATTATGATTATCATTTACATTTCATGTTTGAAGCTCACCAATGACCATTATAAAATGTGATTCCAGCCAACGACAAGAACAAGCGAAGCATTGCGAGGATCGTTCGAGATATCCAAAATGACTGGAAAGTTGCTCTTGCATATTCAAAAACATTTACGGCTTTGTCTCGATACGACCACATAAACGATACGAACACTGAGCAACATTTACTAACTGATTAACAGATTCACTGAAACTTTGTTCATCTCTCGCTATTTGTATGCTGATGATGAAATTTTGAAAGTTGTTTATCACCCGGCAACTTCAAATAATCTTTTTTCGAAAGTTCATCTTCAAGACTCATTTTCAGCAGATTAAACATTTCAACTAGAGTCAAAATGCAACGGACCAATACTTCCATCAGAGTGCATAAATGGAACTTTGAAAGCGAATAAGACGCATTATCTCATTCAGTAATGAGGCCGAAGAGATAAAAATTCATTCAAAATATCCTAATTGTAAGGATAAATGAGAGGTGTAATACAATTGAAATGACTGAAACGCAGGAATAAACAACGTACTGTCAGCAAAGCGTAAAATCTGGATTAACGAATGAGAAGCCACGAAATTCGTCTTGATTTATTGACCTCACGACGACAGTATCGGTTGGCGTTAGAACTGGCTCTTCTTTCGTGAAATCAGCATCGAAATTGTTAACATCTCGCTTTGACTTCTGCAAGTAGAAAATGAACCAACTGACTGAACGCATCCATCCATGACCATCAATGAATGCATTCCACTAACAATTTTCGGCTTAAACGGTGGTTTCACTCGTCTCGCCTCGAGCGCTTCCCAGTCCATATCTCTGAAGAACGGATGCGCTCGGATCGCGTCCTCACCTCCTTGAGATTGCACACAACCCAATCGCTTCAACGCGTTCTTTGTCATGAACTGAAATTTTGAATTGTTGATACTCATTGGTGCACTCTCTCAACATTAAAAATGATCAATTGATTGATGTTTTTACCGCTTTTAAAATATTGACAGCCTCCTTGGATAACCACACAGGATAGAGGACGTCATCATGGAGAATCGCCTCGAACAGATCATCTTCATTGTCGGCCTCGAACGGTGGTTGACCAGCCATCATTTCATACATCAGCACGCCTAGTGCCCACCAATCCACTGACACTCCGTATTCCATCTCTTGTAGAATCTGAACGCAGTGCACTTTTATATTGCTACAAACATTTGGTAGAACCTCAAACTTTATCAGATCCATTCCAGAAATTCTATCACTTCGAAAACACGACATTTATCATTATTTGATACGAAGAGTGTGATGTGACGAACCTCAGGAGCAATATAGTCTGGTGTACCGCAGAAAGTGGATGTGAGCTTGTCCTTTGAAATACCCTCTTTGCACATTCCAAAGTCAGCCAATCGACAGTGACCTTCCGCATCCAGAAGTATATTGTCCAGCTTCAAATCACTAAAAACAAGACGATGACCACAACAGTTGTGTTGACCAACCCATACAGTCGAAATGTTGTCAAAATGAACATACTCTCGTTTTGTGAAAAACACTAGTTTAAAAACTCATTATAAGAATGAATAGCATGAAAGAGTTTGATTCGAAGGTTCGAAATGCTTTAGAAGAGAATGTGAATGCGATAGGTAATGAGCTGAAATGCCGAAATTAGGTGGAAGAGATGCAAATGTTGCGATGAAAGAGTACCGATAAATAACTTGATTCCTATGAAGAAACTGTAGAGCGCATGTAACTTCGGCAGCATAGAATCGTGCTCGGGGTTCATCAAATTTACGTGCACGTTGAATTTGGAACATTAAATCGCCACCATTCACATATTCCATCACAAAAAATAGACGATCCTCAAAATGACGATGAATATATTCTTGAGTATACACAAGAAAAGTTGACCAGGAAATTCATCTGTCTCAACAGAACCAAAAAATTCGATAGAATTGAAGTTGGAATCGAAAGAAAACGCAGACTAAATGAAGGGTCGATATCAACGAAGACTCTGCAAAACGTACAACAGTTTGAAAGCACGAGTGAATAGCGGTAAGGAATGGATGCCTAGCAGCCAATGCGAGAATCCTCTTCTCGCACATTGTACATTCCACATCATCATCTTGCAAAATCACGTCCTTCTTCAATATCTTCACTGCATAAACCTCATCTGTTCCCTTACGTTCAGCTAACATCACCTTAAACAATTGCATGATCAATTGTGTTTCGTGAATATTCAGGCATTTGCATTCAACAGAAATTGTTCGATCCACTATCATTCAGTGCAACAATACCCGTTTGATGTCGAAAATTTGTTAGTGAAATGTGGATAAGTGCAAATTAATGAATGATCAAACCTTTCCGAAGGAACCTTTGCCGAGAACTTTAATGAAATTGAAATCTTTCAGTGAAACAGAAGTGATCTTTGTGGGTGCTGTAATGGTGGACGTTGTTTGTGCTGCGCGATCCTCTTCCTCTTGTTGTTCTCGTAATGATGGCAGCACTGCTCGTTCTATAAAAATGCTTGAACATGTGATATCGATAGTGTATTCATTTGCAGCAGTCAAAGCTCACGATCACATAGTACTGGTAAATGCCTCAACGATTTTCCGGATTCGTTCCCATACACATACAGTATTTTTGCAAAGAAATTTCCTTCGATTCATAAAATAAAAAAAACTCAGTTAGCTCGAGAAGTAAATAGCTGAAGAATGCACGAGATGAGAACCTCCATCAGTGACTGAACTTTGCGTGGAGATTATCGAAGAATCAGATGAGGACAACATCGAAATGTCCGTTGACGAATCACCTGGCATTATTGAAGGCTGCAACGGATGATGTTAGGAATCACAATGAAAATCAACAATTTATGATATGAAACAAATATGGATTCATCCATATTTGAAACAAATATGGATTCATCCGTTAAGTGAACTAACTCTAAGAGATATGGCAATAACATGATCGCTTGTTGCACTCAAAACCAAGTCGGTTCTTTCAATGGTGAAATGTAAATCAAATGTATTACAAGAAGCACTTTTGACACCTAGCAACAGCTCATTCAATAACTTTAATGACTTCAGCTGACAAATAAATTTCGTGTAACATATTTTATTGGCTACCGATTGGTGATTGTCAACGAATGGGAATTGTTGCATACAACGAACAAGAAAATTTCAATGCAACTTTTCAGTGACACTTTATATTTACATTGGTTCACTTATTCATTGTGGATTATTCGTTGCAGCAGTTTTTTAGCGCTTGCTGATGATTTTTGACGAGAAGCAAGACCACCAGTTTTTTCGAAGAGATTTGCCGGAGTTTGCTGATCGGATATTGATGTCTCTAGTGCTTTCGCTTGGTTCACTGAGCAATGAACGCTCGAGTCTCAAGCAAACGCTCAGAATTGGTGTAATATGATAATACCTTCTTCTTTGCACGAATCGACATTTTGTCACCGGTTAGACCGAGCTGCGCCAACTCCAACGCCATTTGCTTCGCATTTATGCCACAATTGTTCGCCACATTTCGTTGACACCTGCAATTGCATTCGATCAAGTCACTCATCACTGAATGCTAAACAGCTAAATATTTCGAGCGAGCTAAATATTTCGAGTGGTGAATTGGACAGCAGAAAGTGACGATAGTAATTCTCATCTGAGTTTTCTGCAGCAGAGTTCTTGAAAAGTTGTCTAGTTATCATCTCACTGATATCGTATCAGGAATTGTATGGATCAACAACTAACTTTCACATCTTTATAATCGATGGATGTAATCGCAATTGAGCATATTCACGGAGCAAATGAAATGTAGACATTACAAGAAACTGGTTCACAAGTTTGGAGGATTACCTAAATGACTCACCGTTTGTGTACGTTAAGCTTACAGACAGAGCACTGAAGACCCTGGTTAATAAGTCCATACAACATCGATCCACAATGATCACAGAATGTCGGTCGCTTATAGCTGTGAACGCTGAATCGATGCGGCATATTGATATTGAAACGACCTAATCCTTGCTGAAATTCAATTTAAATGCTCAATGTGCTACTGTTTCTTGTCATTTGTGTTTGTACGATCCTCTGAGATTGTGCTGCTCACCACTGTGTTCACAATGGATTTTGATTCATCATCATTTCATCGGTTTAGTTTTCAATTCATCATTCAACACTTAAATTCATCATTATTTTATGATGAAACATGTTTTCTCAAGACTACATGTTCGGATGATTTTCAACTGGTTTCATGGATTTTCTCATGGCCGCCAATTTGTTCAGAGATCAGAGACTCGACTGACCTCAGCAGCCTCTAACCGCAGCTCATCAATTGCATCCGTTTTGCTTCCTGGACATTTCCAAACGACCTCTTCATGACAGCGCTTATGCACAACCACCGTACAGACTAAAATTCAAATGAACTCACTAAATGAATCCTCAGTTGTGACGATACAACTGAACAGTCACACCAAAATGAAGTGTCGCACAACAGATAGCAGATAAGTATAACATATTGCTCATTTTAAAATACGGGCTGAAGTATGACGTCGAATGATGCTATGCTCAAAATATTCCAATGACGTTTTCAATAACGAAGTCATCAGAAAGCCAGACCAGAAGTCATAAATTTCTGTCACTAAACAATAGAACCAAAAACAGCTCATACATCGAATTCAGTCTTTTGCATCATTTAGAGCACTTAGAAATGGATTGGTTCCGTTCCATTCTTGAAAAAAATGACGATATTTTCTTCAGTATGGGAATCATACATCGATTTCTTTAGAATTGTTTACAACTACGTTGGAACGAGGAATTTGAAGTAAATTCGAGCAGCGAAAATAATTTGAGTGTAACGGAAGAACACTCAACCAGAAGAACACATAAACGGAAGGAACATCATTTTCAAGAAAAACAACGATCGAAACGCTGTTGTTCAGTGCATTTCATCCTTCAAACGTCATCATCAATGACCATCTTCCGGCCGAAATATCGTCATTCTTTTATTTCCCAATGGTGTTCGTGCAATGGCTCAATCCAAAACAAACAACTCTCCAAATACTAAACCATTCATCTACGCTGACCAGCAATTCTTCTCTATGAACATTTAGTGAAGGTGTTCAAATCAGGTGGATATTATCCTGAATCGGGAACATTTGAATCCTTCGGAAATTTGTTCGCTCATCGAACGGCCTACATCTTCCTTCGTCAGTGCAACTCACCGACGGATCATATGGCGACGACGAGAATTGCAATCAAATGAGAGATGCGGTGCAAAAACCTACTCTGACATTGATAGCCTTGTTTGCCAAGACCCCAGATGAAGTCCTTGCAGTGCGCGCAGAAGGTAGGTTGTCGTAGGAATAACGCCATGAACTTGTGGCCGGTAACCTTAACAGAGGATACTGATGAAGAATACAGTACGACATTATGCGGTAATGCCTCATTAAGTGCACGTTGAATGACTTTAAAGTACTTAAAATAGATTTTCCCAATGGTATTCCCAATAAAGGAATAATTCTACATGAATTAATGCTGAAATACTCTCGATTCAAAGATAAATAACATTTTCCAAAAACTGAATCCAATGCAAGCACACAGTATTATTCATTTTGGTGGAAACTCTTTTCGACTTTTGAATCCTCTCGATTCAGAAAATCGAGAGTTTTGAACTAAGAAAATGGAAAGTTTGGTTGACCTCATGAATTTTACGACGCATCGCACCACGTCGCTGACGATCGTTGAACGCATTTGTGCGCTCTTTGAATACCCGCTCTTTACCCGCATTCTCGGACTCTTCTAAAAATTCCTCACAATCACAATCAATCACTTCATTTAGCTGACAATGAATAAAATTCAAGTAAACACATCAACTGTCTGTTGTTGATGACAATGGCTATAGCTCATCCCAGTGATTCCTTCACCCAACTCATCCATTTATCTGCTGTGTGAATTTTAATAATCTGAGTTGATGTTGATTGATCACGCTCTCAATGTACTTGCCGTACAATTGCACAGGTTTTCACACCTGCTCATCGAAAGCAAAATTTCACTGTTTTTCACTATTTTCAATCTCACATGTCACTGTCAATCCAATGGAATCACTGCAATATCGTGAACGAAGCGCATCGCATCAACACATCATCAATTTTTTTGCATGCTTATGAAAACACAAACTTCATAACACGGAATCATCGTGCTTCATCAATACGGATCCCAATCAACTGATCGTAAGTCATTTCTTATGAATTTCATAGTACGATAGAAACATGGTTGCAAGTTTCCATGATACTAGGACAGTGGTTCTCATAGGGGGTAAAATTACTCATTTTGGGTAATTTGAAGGTATCAAGGAGTAATGGAGGGGTCGGGAAAATATTCTTTAGTGTAGTTGTCATGTTAGATTGAAAGCCATTGTGATGGTGTTACTCATCTGGGATATGTAAATGCGGTTAGCTGATGGCAACATTGAAATTACATCCATTTGTCTTTAAAGGCCGTTTTAACAGGGTTTTCATTCTTTTCCTTGCCGTTACAATCGCTCTCATAATTTTTATCACCAAAAGTGTTCTCTTCTGTTAATTTCTCATTCATTTCACTGAATAATTAAAAGCAAATTCTCATTCTATCAAACACACTCTATAATTGTTCATTTAACTGTCGAACGGTGTTCAGCAAATCAATTCGATTGTTGTATTGTTGGTTTCGGTTGTCAACAATCGTCAACGTATTCAGTAAATAGTATATACTACAGAAAGAGAAGTTTATTTGAACGGTGAAGTTAAATAAGATGAAGTGAATGAGAAAAACTCATCAATAGAACGGTATTCGCATGTGATAGCGATGAGAGCGAATACAACACGTCCGAAAAGAATGAGAATTCATCAAAATCAGTTTGAAGTGTATGAGCGTATCATAGACAATAGCTTTTCATACGATCATAATCGATCACAATAATGAGGTAAACAACGATCTAATTGTAAGAGAAGGCTCAGTTGATTAGGCACAATTGATTCAGATCATTACAAGAAGGGAAGAAGACGATTTGCTATGGGAAATTGTGCATTTCAGAAATGCGTATCACAATTTACTGTCAACAACACCTTATCTCGACTCAAATAATCGCCGCCGAAACTTCAATAAATTTTTTCAAACGCTAATCCCTGATTGCAATCGAATAATGAAGCGAGCAAATCCGTATTTTTTGGATTAACCATAACAAACAAACGTCATGGATATGCACTCCTCAAACGTGCTTGATTCATCTTATACCACCTCTACGTCAATGAATGATCGTTAATTTTATCGCTCCATTTGAAGAATGCTTGGCATTTGTTGTTGACTCATCGTGTTATTAATAAACTGTCGAAGCAAACAAAACAAGTCGTTTTCGATCAACGATCATTCCTATCTGTTTCATAGTATCGATATTACGTGCGTCATAAATACCCTAGGAACAAGCTGTTTATTGCTGACATTAGGCACAATTGATTGAGATTAGAGTTGCGATTAGCTAGAGTACAAGTTGACATCGGCCGGAATGTCGTCATCCACTAATGAAATGCTACTTTGTGAAAACAATTAGTTCATAGATCTATGATCGATGATTGCTGAATGAATGCAATCGCGCACTAACTATTATTATAAACACAAGTGCAACACACCAGTGGATATGGATGGATATGCTATAGCGAAATTGCTCTTCTCATAAATCAACTCATCTGTCACATCTTCGACAACTAAACAGACGCGATATCATAGCTAGAAGTCGGCAACACTGAAAGAACACAACTGCCGAAGTACGATTCAAATAACGCAAGAATTTTGATTTAATCAAGAACTGCTTTAAAGATACTAACCATGCTAGGATTCTATGAATGATCAGAGGAAATGAAAACGAGGAAAGATTGAGTAGGAACAAGAAATGGGCACAGAAATTAAGAATGATTTCAGAAAACAAACCCAGTGATGGATGAGGCTTAGGCCGTATTACGATGAGTAAACGAAGACAAAAATATAATTTCTCGGTGTAAGATGTAGGGAAACGACTGATCAGAAACATTTGATTCAAACATGATGACATGACTGCATCAGGTATGATGCGCGTCGAAACGATCAAATTGTAGAGCAAGTGAACGAAAGATACCCCGATGAAGGGTCGTCAGAACTGTGAGATCTGTGAATGTTAAGGATGCGAGTGCGGCATGAATAATTTCTGATGAATACACAGGATGTCGGAGTTATGCGGTCAAAAACAAAAGGAAAAATTAGTCAACGTGTTACCTTCCATTGAGACTCCATGGAGTTCGACAAGAACATGCAATTGACCATGTGGCTCCAGATCAATCTGAAACGTGTATAATTTAGTTCAGACAATTTGTTGCTATCATAAGTATATCAGTGAAAGATGTAATGTGTCCTTTAGGTGTTTCTCATTAGTGAACCTACGTTCAAAAACAACGCTTACGGGTCTAGTTCACTCGCTCATCAGTGTAATCTCCACAATGCTCACTAGGAATATCAATTACTTCGTTACAGCACCGGAAACGTTAGCAAAATAACAGACAGCCGCAACAACAGCCGATGATTTTAAAGTGTAAGCAAAAATAACTGTTGAGAAGCTTGTTAGCGATCATCGAATGGAACTGTGAAAATGACGAACAACTCAGCAGTACGGCTTTCTTTTTGCACGAAAAAAAGTTTAGTGGCACAGTTGCGAATAATCAGAGTTTGTTCTTGGGTCGATGTGAACTGATAAAGCTAGTGAGTCGATTAGAAAGTGATTAAAGTTGTTGATGAGATTGAATGGCTGTCAATTGAATGGCCGACATCAGTTGATTTTTAGATGATAGACTCACGATGAATCAACAACTTTAGATAGCTGAAGACAAACCCAAATATCGTTATTTGAAGAGATTTTAAGATCTTCGAACAGAACACGACAATTCGCAACGAAATCATCCGGAGGTAACGCACAGTCATGGAATACGGTAAAACCAAGCACTCGTCCATTATGAACCTCTGTCTGCAATTCAATTTCCGTCATAATTTACAAACTGGATCAAACGTTAGAAAAGTGTGATCAAATAATAATTATCAGTTACGTAGTGAAAAAAGAATCGCTTCGACGTGACCGAAACGGACACTCAACGAAGGCCAAATGCATCACCTCATAGTCCTCGTTCCAAACAGGTGTCACTGTTTTGGGTCGAGTGAGAGTTTGGCCAACATGGTATTCATCACAATCCACATTTACATACACATCCAACAACGCTGTTTCACCAGTAGTTGGATTGTTGAACCTGAATTCATTGATCATACTATCATACAACGAGCTTCCCCCTTCCCTGTGCCGTGTCTGCATGTGTGAGCATGAATATCAACAATGACTGGGATTAGGGTTTCTGCTAAACAAGTTGCAAAAGGGTGGCAGCATTTTGCTGCATTTACTGTTAGACATATTACGAGGAATCTATTCAGGTCACTTGTACATTCAGTTTAGAACAATGATAATATTTCAAGATATTTGGTTGTGCCCGAAATTGACTTATCCGAAAGATATGTACTGTATTGAACGAAAGCGCGTTACCGTTTAGACCATTCAGTTGGTCGTAGATCACGTGCCTCGACCACGCGGATTCGAGCCGTTCCGTTGAATATCGTCATGTCCGCATTTCGATTCTTTACACCGTCATCTACTAGCTATTCACCACGCTCTATAGAAAAGTTTAGTGATTTGTAGCTTTGGCTCATTGACAATGCTTTATTCGAATGAACACGATCGTATGCAAAATCAAAATCTATTCTGAATGACTGCGATAATGTTCTCTTCGAGTGATCAACTGAGCAAGTCAAAAGACGATACTGCATAAAATGAATAATAATTGCAACCAGCTTGTATTAAAAGAAGAAGCTTGCAAATGCGAGAGGATTACTATCGCGAATTGATGAATGTATCACGTTTTTTTCAAAATGTTAATACGCAAACAATGAAGTATGTTCAAAATGTAGAACTGTACACGTATAAAGCAAGTGTGAAAAATACGATCTGAGAACAAATCTTTTCCTGTAGCTAAACAAAAAATTTATGGTGTAGCAACATCGGCGATGGCTTAAGTGTTCGAAAGATAAGTATCTTATAATATTGCCATCATCATCAATATCACACTGATTGAATATCAACATGATGTTACAACATTTTTGCTTTCTAATAGAGGATGATGTTACTATTACGAAGAGATTCATATTGAAGTAGCTGGGATGATAAACATTTTGCAACAAATAAAAAACCAGAGCGTGAATGCGCAGATATGATCGTGGGATTGTGATGAGAATATGGTTATATGAATAGGCTTTAATTACACTGAAGTACTGAGTTCTAGATCTGTTTCTTGAAGATGAAGTGCAAGTAGATGGCGTTCATCAATTCACTACAATCACGTATGATTCTAAGGCGACAATGGAATCGTTGAAGAGGAATATGAACGTAATTAGATTCAGATAGGCTTGAGGAATGCTTCTGAGAGTGCCTCAGGATACGACCGGCTCGATGAATACGAGAGATTCCATAGGAAATTGTACTTTTCTGCATAGCGTAGCAGCAGAGAGGGCTTTCTGAGTTGCATTCGAGTTTATGTTACACTACGCTACATCCATGTGTTTATCTGCTTATAACTCTGATTGGTTGCTCGAAGAAGATAGTGTTTCTATGATCGTCAATTGCATCGGCCAAATTCATTTTTCTGTTTCCTTATATGGATGCTTAGATGGATGAAACGCAAAACAGAATGAGAATTCAATGAAGAATGTTCGCAATGGTGTTTTTGTTAGTTGATTATCATTATTAATCGTATTACTATGATTGCGATTCTAATTTCGATGACGCAATAGAGCATAAAAACAACAGATTCGTTGTTATTTGGTTCGTCTGAGTGTCACGTAAAAAATTAACGGCACAAAGATTCGTGAGCCGTTGTCGTCATGCTCTCGTCGTCGCCATAAATCATTGCAGTGGTGGGCACGTAAACAACACCAAGAAACCACTCAACATCAGCGTAAGCATCATCGCAATCGCAATTTGATCAGTGAATGCCTTTTTTGGTCTGTGTGGGTGGGTGGGCGGATGGGCTGCATGTTGTTTGTTTGGAGATAAGATAAATAAGCACTTGCTTGAATTCACTTGGATTGGATATATGTTAGGCATAGTTTGCAGCACATAAAATGACTCGAACAGCTCGCGTTACTATCGGTTGATTTCAACCGCACAATGCAAATGTTGGTGTTGATGATGCACCTGTCAATTGCAAGTGAAGTAATACGATAGGCAGTGTGAAAAACGTTGAGTTCGTCGAGAAACTTGTTGGTGAGTATCGAATGGATAATGCGAAATGAAATCAGCAATTATTCCGTTTATGGTCAATCAGATGCTCGCGATTCAATGTGTAAATGGATCATTCGAAAGCGTATCATAAGGTTCAGCGATAAGACAGCACGAGTACATACAAATTTTTTTGCATTTCTAAATCATTCGCAGCCTTTTTAAAACGATTATCAACATTTTTTTGTTGATTCCACAACTGAAGTCTTTTTTCGAAACATTTACCGGTCGCAATGTCACGATTCTCGAAATTTTCACCTAATTACGAATAATTTCACGCCCTTTCATAAAAAACTACACGACATCCATCTCGTCCTTTCCGTTAAGCTGACGTGATCGTCGGCATCGTTCACGATCAACGACAGATCAAACTGCACGAAATTCAAAGACTGCTGATGGAATGATAGGCAGAAACAGATGATTGTTTCAATTTATTGATATTCCAGCTTGATATACTAGACCGATCTAGACTACTGCTAAATCACTGCATGAAAATTTCTGCCGAGTACAATGCGGTGTTGCAAAACCAGTGGAACGAGAGAGACGATGTTCTTAAAAAACCTAAATTAAGATATGTGCAGATATAGTTGCAACGGTACGACTAGCATACGTATGAGATATGCCCTAATGATTTATGGTTATCGGGATGAGTAATTGTTCGACAAGTCAAGTAATGAATTTGAAATCGTATGAAAACAACGGGATGAATGTTTGAACGTTGATGACTAGGACAATATCATAGAAATGCATTCGTATAATACGATAGAGTTCATGGAGAGACGAACGACGGGTACTGAATATGAAGGAGTGTAAATGAATGCGGCGGCGTTTATGTGCATTCGATATTGTAACGATGACGAGCGGAACTGAAAGATAAGAAGTACTTTTGAAGAAGAGAACGTTCGAATATTGGTTGGTTGGATTGATGTAAAGAAGTTGAGTTGTTGCATTGGATGGTGCTGATGGCGATGTAGATAAGGCTGATGATGATGTTGTTGATAGTGATGGAATGTGGATGAGAGAGGAATGATGAGGTAGGTGACGAGGTGGATGAACATAGGGTGATTGATTCTGCTTGGAATTGGCTAGCTGCTGCTGCTGCTGTTGCTGCTGCTAGTTGGCTTGCGGCGATCAACACAATTCATTTGACACTACTCCCGTTCTCATTCGAACTCTCGACGCTCACTTACAAGCGTTTGGCTGATGGATACGGCGCTAGATTACTAGAGGATATAGGAGAGCGTGGCGATAGCATTGACTCGAAAGTACTCTGGTTAATTCTCGCTATCCTGTCTGTTCTGATTATCTCTTGCCTAGTGATTAGTCAACTGCTCTATAGAAATTGGCTAGTGACGAGTTGTTTGAGGTTCGTTCAGCAGAACGATGTGTAAGCGCTAGCCGTCATACGGCCTCGTTGCTGCTTTAGCTTGCTTGCCTAGAACTGCCCAGCTGAGGATGATGCCTCCGGCTATCTCACTCTGATTAGGAATGCCTGGCTTGGTTGACCTAGTTGTTACTCAGAGTATTGACTCGTGAAATGGTGCGATATATGGAGAGCTAGGGAACCGAAGATAGTGAGAGCGCGTGGAAGGAATCAATAGCAGCAGACATGCAAGGAATCGCCTAGCACCATATGCAACACAAAGTTGGAGGCAAACAAGAAGCTTCAGGATAGCGCATGTAATATTTATCTATCGATGGATTCCGTATTCATCCACACTCGGATCGATCCACGAGTGGAGTAGAAGCTCGATATGACTGACTGACACAGCACTGTGATGAGAGGATGTCAGACAACGCTAGCCTCTTGCCTTTCAGCGGAATGTCGAACGATAATATGCTTGATTTGGTGTTTGGATACGTGCTCTGTTCATACGTCGTCGTGCGCCGCGAGTAAAATGTGAAAATTTGTGTGTGCATTAATGTGTGGAATTGTGAGAATGTATATGGCCTGGTTTCTCTACGCTATATCAAGCAAACAAATGGATAAAATCCTATTTGATACATTTATCCAGATATTCAACACTCACTCCTCACATACTCATTTGTTACAGCCATATATTCTCATTGTGCCATCGACTTATATAGTCGACTAAGCAGTGATAAGCTAGACTAAAACTGGTAGTGATATTGATGGCATTCGGGGAATGAATGCAATAGTTTATTGCGATCGCATTCTATAAATTCTATAGTTTAAGGCGAATACCAATCCTGATGTGTGTAATCGACGTAATTGACAGAATGTGAATATACACGTGAGCAGACGGCACATCACCACGAACATAAAAAATTCGCTTTGCAACTCTTCAATAATCTCGATATGCAGTCAATCTCGTGAGCTTCTCCTAACACTCCGTCTGTGCTGCACAGTTCACTTTCCTTACAGTTTGCTTGCAATGAGAGCAAGTATCAGACATGCAATGACATTTTCAGCACCTCATGATATTGTAGATCAAAAAGTTTCAGGATCTATTCGTAGACCAATTGATGCCTGCAAGCGATACACAAGCGTTTTCGATCGTCATAGACTGCAAGAGAATACCATCAAGAAGATGTAGCTGAAACTAGTAAATTCATATTGTGTAAGCTTCCGAGGTTCCATTTAAAATAGTGAACTGGCCGTATCTGAAACATTTCCAGCTGGTGCTGAATGGAAGAGTGCACGGAAGTTTTGAAAGCAGATCTCGGTAAATGGAATTTTTACACTTGTAGTACAGTTGTGAATCTCAGATACTCATATTGTGCTGAACCAATCGTTCAATAGTATATCAAAATGAACACAAATTCACTCGAATAGCCGATACGAATGAAGAAAGCACAGCTCGATAATTACGACCGAGGGAAGAACGACTTCAAAGAAGATAAGATTTGTCAACAAAAGCAAAAATTTTGAAAAATGACTGCTTTAAATAGTGATTAACTACTTCACTTGAGCTGATAGTATCTTTCGAGTGATCTTCATCCTCCACAACATGACCTCATCAACGCTTCAATATGTTCGCTCTATTATGAGGGAGATTCCAGGAGTAATAAAAAAAGATTTTTTATTGTATTTGGACTTCACTATGGAGAAATACCCGCAATAAAAGATAATGGCGGGCTTTCGAGCAGAACAGTGTGAAACAAGGTGGACCGACATGTATAACCCTGACAAGGAAAAATCTTCAGATTCGATAAACCATTCATATTTGAGCATCGAATAAGAGATGCGATATGAAAAACAAGTCAACAAGGTATGATCACCAGTGGAATACCACAGCAGAGAACTCTGATCAGGCATAATATCCGTACGGAGAAGAGGACTGCACTGAGAACTTGGGAAAACAAAGTAATAAACTGAATAAAGTTAAGAGATGCCAAAAAATAACCGAATTTGAACATTAGATTTGCTTTGTTTGAACACTAGAAAAATTTTTAGAATACTCGTAATCGCATAAAATCAGACGCTGTTCACGGTACTAGGATAAAGGTATAGCTTTTGAAAGCAGTTGAACGAATGATGCGTAATCCCATGGGCTTGCAGATATTGCTTCATTTTACTTCCATTTACTAGGTAATTCTTTATTGTTTAGGGCAGTCCCACTTTAGCATCAATTGAATACAAGAAAAGCGCTCATCCTAACCGAATCCTTCGAAAACCAATAAACTCAGTCAATACTAACTGAATAATGTTGGTGTAAAGTTAGCAAAATTGTCTTTCCATGTTCTCAATTTCCCAATTTTTTGGGGGTTTGACAGATAATTTGTTCAAAAGAAAGCCAGCGAAATACAGAATCAGCGCAATAGACCATATTATCTCAGTCAGTGATCTTGTTATGGCGAAAACTTATTAACGTCAGCCTTTATCGCACACAACCACTGCTACTGAAACATGCGAACTGTTGAAATTGACTGGAGCACTTAGCTGTTGAAACAATTGTTGAGCCGTTTGTAAGAAACTGTTTTCAGCAAACTTTTTTTTGACGATGGAAGAATTTCGGTAGGACAACCGAAAATAAAGTCATAAGGATAATAAGACGACGGTCATGTTCCGAAACTAAATCAAATTATTGGTTACTACTCGAAAGTGGATTATTTTTAAAATGCTGACATTATTTCAAGGAAGACTTTTGAGGAGAAAATTTTTCGACTTTACCAATATATTCGGATTGTAGACGACTCATTTAAAAACGTCGAAAACGATTCAACTGAATCGAACAAAAGCATTTTTTCAGCCGAGATGGCTGGCTGATTGAATTTCGCTCATTGATCAATGTTGGTCAGTCCAATTTGGTGCATAAATTGCTTCTTCAAATCATAAATTGCTTATCGTTAAGCTTCAACTTTAACGAATACACACGAATTATCAGATCAGATCACATCAACTGAACAGTAAACAAACATGAGATAGCATAGAATCATAAAATCTTTTCGAATTTCGTAATTCAGTTGATGTGTGTGTGTATCGTTGAGTTGCAACAACAACGAAAACACATTAAGCAATGCAATAAAAGTCAAGAATTCTTGAGGGTGCTCCCGCTGTTGTTCAATTCAAAATGGGACTTCTTCACTGAAATGCTCTTGCCAAAACTTCTCTTTTTTTTGACACACACACAAATGAATAAGGAGCGTACATTAATGTGTTGTGAGTAATTCCGAAAGAAACACTCCAACAAAAGAACTAACCAGCTTTATCTATAATATATGCCTTCTCGGAATGCCCACAAGCAGATCTCATTCGAAGAGCAATTAAACAAGCAATACAATACAACTGAATAGAAAGTTTTTACGGTTACATTCGGTGTGTGCATCGATTGAAACGTTCTAAAACATCGCTTATTTGATAAACAAATGCTAATAGCACTATTATGTGTGGTATTATCAGTGATAAGAGTACAGCTTTATAAGACAATAAAATGAAGTGTTTTTTAAAATGAAACATTAAACAGACTCAGATCAATTGTGACTGTTTGAATACATCATAAATCACTACGAATGTTTGAAAATGCTCAGCATGACAGCGCTTTTTCAGCAATAGAACAGGAACAGTACATTGCAATCGGTTGAATAGAGAGATCGAATGAAACTTTTTGGGTGATTCATTTTTCCACAAATATAACTTTATAAAGCGCCAAAATGAATCACCTTGTTAGAAAACATAAAAATTTTATATTTGAACGGGTGCCTACAAGCAATGTTGTCTCAGCAACTGGATGAAGAAAACGCCTGCAAAACTGATACCGAATTCGCGAAGAAACGGAAGTATTCGTTAAGTAAAAGCTGTTCTGAAGTGCTGACGACGATCAGCTGCTGCATGGAACACGCGAATCAATCGATCTAGTGTGATCTACTACTAGTGATTTACTCATGCACACAGTCTCAAACACGAAAGCATAACACAAAAGTGACTGTATTATGCGGCTAATAACTACACTTTATGATGCACTTGCGTAATTGTTCAACGCACACCTTTTGTTTGCCGAGAATATCCAACAACTGTATTATCTTATCCAAACAAAACATCCAAACGAATTTTTGCATTTGTCTCTTCAATACCAGCTAATACTCATATTTTCTTGTTGAATTTCACTGATGATACATCACACTTCAGGGAAATTTATGCCTAAGATTTGGAAATATTATATAAGTTATGATTCATTGATGAACAAACATAACGCTGAAGTCGGAACAGTTTGTTGTAAAGCGTTGATGAAGGCATCAGTCATCTCATCCATGTCTAATGCAGCATCAAAAAAAAATCATGAGCTCGTTTGTTCAGTTATTTTTGATTACACCGTAAAAATTGAACTGCAAGATCATAGAAACATTCGAGCGATTTTTGGAAGAGTATTGATAATTTAGAAGATTTTTCGTGTTTTCAGTAATTTTTCAACAACCAGTACTCACAACCAAGTGATCAGAGGCTTACTGCGATACGTTTCGTTTTTGGCTACGAGATTTGCACTTTCATGAGAGTATGAAAACAAAAGTGAAGTGAAACTGAACTTGACATGAACACAAACTAACACATAACTATCCATCAGTCAGCAGCGAGCAGATAAACGAATGCAAACTGTTGAAGTGATATTCAAGAACGTGATGTATCCATCACTACTTCAGTCTAATGTGCTCACTTGATCATGATTGTTGAGTACGTGACAGTGCACATCAAACAAACACAGTTCTGAACGCCTCTCGATGAGAAAATAACTTGATTGGCATTAGTTTCTATCCGAGTGACTCGCAACTGCGATGAAAGGTTATATGTTGCTTTGGCTCATTTACACGCATTGTTGAAGGACTCAGAATGAAGTCAGTGGAAAAATGAGTTGATGCTAGAGGTCTGTGATAGTAAAGCTGTCCTCGTTTGCGTCTCCACTTCGATGCTATGTGCTTGGAGACAATCTTTAAGAAATTTTTGTCCAACATTGCCTAAACGAACAAAATTTTGATGCCAATCAAAAGACCAATTAAGGAATAACCTGAAAAGGAACAACCTTCCCGCATGCCAAGCAAATATTATCAGATAATAACGATAAATTGATCTTTTCCGTATAGTGACTGATCTGAAACGAGGACTCTTCTCGGCTATTTATCTGGAATGCGTTCTGGCCAGTGGTGGTGCATTGTCAATGACGATACGCATCGTGGAAAACACAAACGTTTTGCACCATACCAATTTTGAACTGGTTGCTTGGAGTGGGGAAATGCGAACTGTAAAACTTCCCCATTTCGCAATTTCGAATAAATAGTTTCGGATCGTTCAGAATGTTGTAGGCAATGATAAAATCTTATCGAAGTTGATCACATTTCAGGATATCTAGCTACAAATCACCATCCAACGCACAGCAAACAGCACATCGATCGTCTTCCTGATAACGACACTAGTGCTACTGAATGCAAAAAGTGAATCGAACAACCGTCCGTAACTTATTGATTCTTCGAACACATGCTAGCGCTCTAGATCCAAATTTAATAGGAGATCATACTGATTCCTTGTTAGACGCGAGCGATTGCAGTTGAATGCAGTGCAGAGACGGAATGCTACAGTATGATTATATTATAGCACAGAAGAGGACACATATTGTAATACGAAATGACGATAATCAACAAAAGATAATGCATGATTATCAGTTATCATTCACATTCCGAAGACATTATCTCAGTAGAATCGTATGGGACAGTAAATAGAACAACAGACATGCAAACACAATACAAACTGAAAGCTTTAGGCTGCCGCTCAAATTCAATCAGCGGAAAATATGGATGAACTGCTGCTGCTGCTGCTACTACTGCTTATTTGATAGAACGAGACTCACATATCATCTAGTATTCGAACAGTGAGCATGGGCTCGGCTTTCAAGAAATCAACCGATAGCCATGCTTCGATAACCCAATCAGAATAGCCATCCTAGGCTGCAAAGCTTAAGCATTGCGGCGCTGTTAGTGAAATGTGTTAAGCCTGCCTAGCTGGCGAAGCTGGGCAAGCCAGGCAGAGTCTAAAGAAGAGCTGTTGTGTTTGTTTCAAGCTGCCTGCTCGGATGGATGAATACGAGATATGAATTGTGTGCCGTGTATAAGCTAATAAATGTATCAGATGGATGGACGATGAGTGAAAAACGGACATCATATCAAATGTGGATGGATGTTGCACACATCGATTGATCCAGTAGAACATTTCTGCTACAGCACAAGTTATTCTTGATTTGCTATTGAGCGATAACGATAACGCTGTCATTTCATATTAGTGGAATGTATCTATCTGATAGTGTGATTCTATTATAGATGTGTTGTACATGAACACAAAATTGTATGTGATACGATCGTATGTTCTGTTCTGAACATATTTTTTAATACTGAAGCCAAGCCAGTAGGCATTTATAAGCATTAGATGAATAATTGTGCAGATATGACAACAACAATAACAACAACATGAAGAACATCACCCGTCCAGAGGACAGAACTTTAGAGTAGTTGGTGTGGCCGCCCGCTGGCTACTGCTGAGGTTGTACTGGAAAGAATAAGGAGAGCACGGATTTGAAAAAGTGAAGGAACGGAGTTGAAACTGATGAAAGTGGTAATGTTCTATTGAGCTGAATGTGAGGGTGAAACAAATGACAATCATAAGATAGCAGCACGAAGTGAAGTAAATCTGTGTGTTTGTGTATGTATGATGGCGATTGGCAACGAGTCGTTCGTATGGATGGATATTGGTGCGTGTGGCTGTACAGATGGATACGTGATTCTTTTTGTCTATATATGCAGGATGTGCTGCTGCTACTGATGATGATGATGATGATTATAATGCCTAAGGCAGAGCAGTGAAGGCAAATAAAGTAAATGTGCGCGTAATGGTATATTTTATGGAATGGGTGCATATGTGTGTGTGTAAGTGAGCATGACTAGAGACGAAGAAATGACTGACGACTAGATGCCGAGCATGAAACGACCGATCGAAATAACGAGAATGCGGTTTAGTAATCGTGCGTGAGCACGGATATAGATGACATACGGCTAGTATGGATATGTTTACATGGATACTGGTGTGAGAAGAGCTGCAGAAGCACGTTGAGGCGACGACGACTCAACGAAAGAATATCAAAACGAATAAATAAATCACTTAGATACAACAAAACATGATCGATGACTACTAGCCGCGAAACGATAACCTGGGGACGATCTCGTCGTCTCATCAACTTCTTTCCTCTCTCTCCTCTAGCACATTCCATTGATGTTGCTTGCACCGCGCTTAACAAATCAAGCATGGCTGACCATTAGCATTTCAGGTGACTACTGTTCACATCAAATACTGTGATTGAATCAACTACTACCACGCACCGTCGTTTCAAATTCTTTAGTTTTGCATTGTTCAATTTTTTTTTTGAAATACGACTAATTTGCTGCAACGTGCAACAGGAATTTAAAGAGCTGTAAAAGTTTGATCTAAAAGTTTAATCTGCACTCTCCGCACCAAATGAACGAACAATCTTTAAAGAATGGAATTGTCAAAATTTTTGTACAAGTCAACAGCACTGAATATGCTGAAGAAAACTGAACGAAACGTGGTGAAGCCGTATGAGAGGAATGTGGAGAAAACAAAACAGCACTAAGGTTGTTCATGACAACGACGTGTACACACATACACATACATATCCAGCGGATGATATGGAAACGAACCAGAATCAAATCCTATGAAAGGGATTCGATGGAAGAAACACTGCCAGTAACGCAATTATTAGCTTGTTATCGTGACAATTAGCAACTGGACGATTCAGCTCATTCGTGGCCGAGATGTTTTGAAATAATTTCGAACGCGCATGATGAAAATCGTTTATTTTTAAGCAATTGAGAATCTCTGGCATTAAGCATTGATTTTGAGCGTTGATCGTCACAATAATATACGATGTATGAGGGACTTATCTGCACACATCACTCATTAAAGGAATTATCATATTCGAGAACTAGTCGGTTCATTCAAACCCATGTAATGTTTGTTACCTTGAAGGATGTGGAGTTTCAACGCTTAAGCAGTAAACGGTATATAGTACGCGAGAATGGCCAACTGAACACAAACAATCTCCAAACACGCTAATCGTATAGTTGAACAGTGACTGTTAGAAGAATAGATGAGGCGATTGGAAGGAATGGATGCAGTTGCTTCTCGTCTTAACGAATAACACATGTTTCGCATATTCGACAACAGAATATTTTGTTTCCACAATTTCCACAATCCACGCGAACATTCACAAACGTTTTAACGGTAGCTATTGTCCTTCACGGTAATAAATGACGAAAACAAAAAACGATAACAATCAGCTGGTTATAACCGTAAAACTAACAGCAAGCAAACAACCACTAAAACGAAAAGAAACTTGCTTATGACTACTTTTTGATCCGGCAAATAAATCACCTTTCACCATTCAACAAAAACTTGGTTTGCCTGATCTACCAGTGAATTTTCTGATCGAATTCACAAATCGTCCAGCCCGAGGCAGTGGAAGCCTATCAGTGTCAAAAACAGTTGTTAAGAGCATCGTAAGAGTGTTAGTCATGAGCCACTACTAATGGCATAAAACGAAAGAAATTGCAAAATCATTGGAAGGTATTCGGAAGTGTGCCGTTGTGTGAAATAATGTTTGCATTAAATATGATGTGGCTGCTGCTGCTGCTGCTGCTGAGTGGTTTCATGCATTCACTTCGAACAGATAAAGAAAGAATCAAGCGCCAATCGGACGTGGGAAACACACGAACATACAAAAGTGAACTGCCATAATGCATGATTCTAGCACACGCTTCCACAAACGATATGATGATCGTTTTGCTGCAGCAAAATACACTCGACGAATAAGCGAAATCATAAGATTATGAAATGGGCCCAGTTGCTGTTCAGCACTTACTTACGCGGATCAAGCTTCAAGTGCCCAGGCGAGATTGAATTAATACAAAAGAATCGTTGATCTGATACCCTTATCCTGGTTCATGACCATTTAGAATGAATAAAATGAAAAATGCAGTATGTATGGCATTGCAATACAACATTTCTTCAAATATTCGACGGCAACTCAAGAACGAAGCATCACTACTACACAATTGAGCATCTTATGATAACTGATTGTGAGAATCTTTTCCATCCGATCGCATAAGAACATCGCTGAGCTAATGTTTAAATCTGAGCATACATTCAGACTGAGGCAAACTAATCGCAGCTTAAGCAATTTATGACACCGTGCGTTTGTAATAAGACTGAATTAATACAACCAAATCATTGATCTGATGCCCTGATCTTGGTTCTTGATATGGCCATTTAGAATGAATGAAAAGCAATTTTTTTCCTTTAAGTTTCGGAAGTTTCATCGACATGCTGATGGCTCATTTATTTCACTTCTCTATCATATGTGCGGATTCATAAATTCAGTAATGAATACACTTTATTTATGAATATCAATTTTCAATGGTGTATACAAAATCACAGAGCCAGCCATAACACTTTACAGTGTTGGCTATGTGATGCTGAGGTCACTTCATCAATTGCGTTGATCATTTTGCGTATTGACCCATGTACCATGACCAATAGATTACCTGAAAATCGGTGAAGTCTCATTTCGATTCCACTCATTAGCACTGTTTCTCTAACCAAGTGATTCCCATAGAGGGTGACATTACTCATTTTGGATAATTTTGAGGTGTTACGGAGTAATGGAGGAGGTCGGGATAATAATATTTCGTGCAGGTGTTATGTTATGATAGAATGCCATTGTATTAGCGTTTTTTACTCGGATATGTGAGTTTCAACAGGGTTTTCATTCTCTTCCTTGCTGTTGCAATCGCTCTCATAACTTTTATCACCAAAAGTGTTCTCTTCTGTTAATTTCTCATTCATTTCACTGAATAATTAAAGTCAAATTCTCATTCTATCAAACACACTCTATAATTGTTCATTTGACTTTCGAACGTTATAGAGCAATAATATTTGATTGCTGTATTGTTGACTTCTGTTGTCAACAATCGTCAACGTGCCCAGTAAACAGTATATACTAAAGAATGAGAAGTTTATTTGAACGGTGAAGTTAAATGAGTTAAAGTGAATGAGAAAAACTCATCAATAGAACGGTATTCGCATGTGATAGCGATGAGAGCGAATACAACACGTCTGAAAAGAATGAGAATTCATCAAAATCAGTTTGAAGTGTATGAGCGTGTCATAGACAATAGCTTTTCATGCAATCATAATCGATTGCAATAATGAGTAACGCAACGGTCTAGGACAATGGTTCTCATAGGAAGCCAATTTACCCGTTTTGGGTAATTTGTCAAAAGGGGTAATGGAGCACCCGAACGCGAGAACCACTGCTCTAACCGAACACCTCATGTTAAGGTGGGCGAGCGATGTGAAATTCAATTAGAGAATAGGCAAAGGAGGATGTCAATTGGATATGCAAAGAATTCAAAAAAAAAAAAGAAAACTGAATGAATGTTCAGAGACGAACGTTGAAGCAAGCGAAGAAGGCTGGAAAGGCGATACTGGAGAGCCGATCGATGCGGTCTGGTGTCCACGGTCGGGATTTCCACCTTGAACGATGCCATTTCAACTCGAATCCTTCGACGGGAAACATGAATCGTTTTTGAAATCGGCACACACCCTTTGGACTTGTTTCAGTTCCTTCCACCTGTATTTATCATTCGGAAGAGTTTTTGATGAATGTAGTGAGTTCATTTCAACGGTAAATTTGAGTTCTGATTTAATAATTATCTTGATCGATTTGATCGTTATACGAATGCAACTGACCTATTATGTGGTCATTGACAAGTCTGACTCTAGGAAAAATATACCTTCAAAGAGCTGTTCTTTACCTTCTTACAAGAGATCTTTCGCTTCTTGACACCACTACTGTCCATATCCTTCACTTTATAGCCAACAATAGCCAGCTCCAACAGCGATGAGAATATAAAGGTCATTGAAACAAGCATCCACACATCTTAACATTTTGCTGACATCAAGTAATGTTCTTCATTCTCTCATCATTAGCAATGATGTTCGAATATGATTGAGCCACATTTCCCAGTGCATTTCCTTATATACAGTTGAAAATCGTTTATCTCCATCAGTGCAATTGAAAAAGCGCAAAAAAATCAACCTTACGCATCTAATTGATAAAAAGCCAGACTGAACTTTGTGAAGTATTATTTTTGTGGGGTGAGAGATTGAATCTGGAGACGTTAGTATAAATTAGTGAGAAAATTACCGATTGCTTTGATGTACGATACTCTCGGTAGATTCCTCATAATGTTACCGAACTGGAAAATCATCGCCAGTAGCGCATTCACGCCAAGCATTGTACGGGCTGGAATTGCGCACGGACCGAGCGAGAAGGATACCCAACTAAAATTTGGTAATCGTTTGTGACTGATACACAGTGTTGTTGATTTTTGAAAGGATTTTGTTGATAAGATGCAAACAACAGTTGATAAATAGCAACAGTAAATGATGATAAGAATGCAGAAACCTGATGAAGATTGTGAGATAAGTGGGCACATAAGCCTGCATGAAATACCAAATGCAGCGTCGTTCGAATGTGAAGTGAACGTGCAGTTCGTCCCACATTCCAGCCGGATACGGCTGCAAATTCTTTCATTATTCGAAACCAGCAAAGACTTTTGACTGCAGGCTGTCAAAGGCTAATAACATTGATCAAATAATCCTGCAAAAGTTGTTTCAGAGCTCGCGTTCTGGGAATTAGATGATTAACATTCTCACCTCTGTCCGAAGAGTAGGCGCAATTTTGATGAGGTTAAAGTCGGGTAATACTATTGGACCAGTGGCATAAACCGGTTCCGGGTTAATTGTATTCCAGCGCATACGAACCTCTTGGTTATTGTAGTTGAAACTGAACATTCACATTCAGTTTGAGTAGTTCCCTTATTTTTAAAGCTATTCGCGTGATTATAATCGCGATATTATCACATTTCTGCGACATTTCATATGTCACTTCATACGAGTGCTTCATCACTCAACGCGTTCTCTACTCGCAGAATCATTATAAAACATTACAAATTATAGTTGAATATTAGCTGACATAAAGCAAAGATCAACTTAAATTGCTGTCATCGGATTGAAATTATTGTATCATTCAAAGGCATACGTTAACACTGCAACGAAAATGATTCATTCCGTCATAATTTTCTCGTATAAATCATTTGCAAAAATACTCTGCAAATGGTACATAAATCCGAATCGTTTGAAAATTTTTTTCATGGCGCAAAATTTGTAAACGTTTCTTTTGCCATACGACATGTGATCAAACGATGAGGATAGCGGTGAGCGCTTTTAAGTGGTGATGCAATTCGTAACGTGAAACCTTCAATTATCAGAGGATGCTGCTGGTTTTTTCGTTTGAATTTCTAATCAAATACTGGTTTATTCAAGCATAACCCAATGTTTAAATGCATCCATAATGACTCTTTTGTTTGATGTTGTGCTTATTCCACGAAAATGACAATTCGCAATGGGAATAACGAGAGAGTTGATGATTAATTGATAATCACCTTTCATATATAAGGTAGCATGTTTGAACATCCATTGGAAAATTGGACAAATCCATTTCACATGGTCCCTTTACGTTTACCCGCTGAAATATGGACTAAGTTTAGAGGATTATTGTGGCATTTCCGGAAATGCACATTTCAACGACTGATAACCTAATCAGACCGAGTGAACTGTGCTATGGAATAGAAGTGGCGAAAACTCACGTAATTCACCCACACGGTTCCGTTCGGGTAGAGCATCAAGAAGATGTTGCTGAAATGAAGTTTTCTTTCAGAATTCGTTGATGATTGCAAATGAACATGAATTGATGTCGAAGGAGTTGAATGAGGACGAAAACGCTCATATTCGTTGCCATTCGTTTTCGACATTTTCTATTAGAGGTGCTCAATGCTGCAGAAGTTTTCACGATGCGAACATTTATTGTTCATGCATTGAATACGAGAATAACATGATGAGTTTGCTTTTCATGAGGCTGGAAAGTACATGCTTTCATCGTGCTTTCATCCCCTTGTGCAGGATGCTTGCTTTCAGAATGCCATTTTCATGTTGAAAGCGTGAAAATGGCATTCCAAAACTCGGAAACACATCATCCGAGTAACTCAACGTAATTCTTCATGGTTCATTTGTGATATTTGTTTAACATTTTTTTCACAATCAATATTGCATTTTCGTTCTATCATGTACTTTCAGAATACATTAAGTTTTGCTCTCCAACAGCGACCGTTTTGAGGTAAAAGAGAGATGGAGAAAGTGGATTTAATTTGGTTTTCAAGTTCTATTGAAGCAGTAGAGCCTTTGAAGAAGCGTTTCTAGAAATCTTGTTTCCCGTTTTCAATTAAATCATACAGGATTTTCACTGCGTACAGATTGCTGAAGGGTTTTGGCTGTGAACAAATGCAGTGAATGCTTACCGAAATGGTGAATCATGAATTTGTGCGATTTTGCTATTGATGAAACAACTGTTTGGAGTCCAAAGGCGTTCCAACACCTGGTGATTCAACGACAGATTATCCTTGCAAGGGCTGAGGTGCTGGAAGTTCAGCGCTGGGTCCAGCCACATTTCATTTATGTAAATGTCCATCTGGAACGAAATTGGAACAATTCATATCACATGCTATGGTCTTTAGTAGTGTATTGCGGGGAAGGAAAGAAAAACCCAGGATGGCGAATGTCCAGCAAGAAATTTGCAGTTGAAGACCCCGATGAAAATATGGACGACTTGAAAAATGACCGATACGCAGACGAGTGCAGATGTTTCTCCATTCCCACTAGTTTCTAGCTGTAAACTTTCCAGCAAAGCTTAATCCCTTGCCTAAAATACAGTACTCAATCTTCTGCACATTCGTATTCTAGACATTCGATCGCTTTAAAGAGCATTGCTGGTGATCAAGACTGAATGAAATCTACTGAAACATTCATCTTCATATAGAAATCAGTGCTTTCTAAATCGCCTTGAATCGGTACGATTTGCAATGCAGGAGTGGATTGGAGTGAATGCAAGAACACTCGTGGCTTGCATTTTGCATGGGTTTAAAGCAAAATTTTGTTAAATTTTTTAAAACAGTCGTTGAGAAATAATTATTGAGCAGTTCAGAGTAGTTTTGACATATGCTGAGTTCCATTGCTGACTTATCTAATGGATGGTGTTGAAATGTAAATGTTGAAGTGATTGATTGATTACACGGATGACCCAATTATAGAATATGAAATGTACTTGCTAGAGATCTAATGACAAACCTCGAAATCGTTCGTAATCTCGTTAATTGCCGTAATTGCTTGAAGCCAAAACTCAACCGCAACGTCAACACCTTTCTCTTCTGAAATATTGATGTTTGTCGCTATTGCATCGGTCACTAACCTTCACACAACCAAATCACTCTCGACGGTAGTCGTTCCGTTCCGTAGCCGTCTACTAAGCTACACAATATTTCCCGAATGACTTAGCAAAGCTACTGATTTGATGCGACAATCACATGCATCGATAACTCCGAGCCACCAAGTCCTATTCGAATGGGGAACGGAAGAGAGAACTTTCACAGAAATCAATTAAAAGCTATTTATTTCGTCGAAAAACAACGAAATTGCGTTTTACACTGGAATTTTGACCGTACTGGTGGACAGACGGCATGCAATTAGTTCTGCGAGAAGAATTGCAAACAATTTTATAGCGTACTGATTGGTTGGATGAAATGATTGCATACTGTCAAATAAGTGTTTCGAGCATCAAATGAATTCCATTTTCAGTTCATCCTCTTCATCGTCCATTCAACATTTCATTAAGTTCTCTCTCGAATGCATTAACAAATGCAATTTTCTGATTTGTAAATTTCATTTACAAAATGAAAACATCGAAAAAAATATAAATCCGTCATTGAATTATTTTCAGTCGAACAATTTGTGAGCATCGAAAACGTGAACAAATTTATTGCTATTTCACACATTTTATCAGTCACATTTCCTGTCATGAACAGTCTTATTTATAACGTCCATTTTGAAGGTTTTCAAACGGAATGCGAGCTATCGGACGTGCGAGAAGAAGATCTGCTCTCTGATCAGTTTTTTAAAAAAATTATTCTGCCCACTTCACGAATCTCTTAACCGTAACAATTTTCATTCTATTTCTCAATCTAGTTAATTCTCATATAGAATGAAATTAATCTAACGAGTGTTACTGCACTGCAGTCGCTATAAAGGGATTGAGTTGATTCCAAAATCCCTGAGTGCTTGAGTTTCTTCAGTGGGTCTCATTTATGTGATTGATTCTCGTTTATGACTGCAACGAAAATTCGTAAGATTTCTAGCGATCGTGTGAGGTGGCATTAGTTTTTGGCGTTGCTTTGAGATCGGGTAATATCCATGCATCTCATAATCGTTCCTCTTCAAACTTGTAAATTCTATTATTGGTCTCGTATGCATGATTCTCGTTTGCGACTTCATCTTTCTGTGATAAACGCCTTGCGTCTGCCGTTCCAATCGCCATAAGCTCTACTACGCATCGTTCGATCACGGCTAGACGTATCAACATAATCACTATATTTTCAACTCTTAAAATTTCGATATCCACAATCAATTTCACACATACTCAATATATTTATCTCAGTACTTTCTTGTAATCGTTTACAGAGCACATCTGGAGGAAATGAGAGCAATTCCTAACATACATATGTTCAAGCACATCATACGAGTATTTACATACGGAACACATTTCATTGCTGAGTCTTTCTTGACAGATAGTTTTTTTTTGTTCCGAATTTGTTGACTAATCTTATGAGGTCACTTAGTGATGATCTATTCGATCATTTCCGCATTTGTTAACGAGCTATCGTTCACAACATCAACTCCACAGTTGTATAAATTCTTCATTTGCGTAAATGCATAACTGAATAATATTAACTTCTGGAATTATGTAACCACTTCGCCTAGGCAGATAACTGGGATATATTACAGTCTATCAGTAGTGTTGTTTGGAGAATATAACTACAGTTTTACGAATTTATTACGCAGCATATTGGCTACATCATCTGTAGGCACGGATCGATGACTGAAATAAAATAATTGTTTGCCTAAACAGCTCAATATGGCTGTTATCCAAAGCCCGCATAATTATCACATTCGATCACCTCAACTGTGTAATATATTTCCGATCTTATTCGCCCGCCCAAAAAAGTTCTGATGATCACAACTAAGGACACTTCCATTTTGTTCATATGAAAACCGGAACGGAAACGAGATGTAGTTAATTCGAATGTGCTTCACATATATACATACATATATATGGAAATTAGGAGTTAGAGCAGATTTTCAATATGGGAGCTTAGAAATTGGATGTAATCAAAATGTGAAATGGGTGATTAGATGAATATGGGGCTCTGGTGCATTCAGTTTTTCAGTCACTTCAACGCGGAATATCATGAACAGAAATATCATAATCATCAAAATTTCATCGAGTTATGCATTTGAGTTCGCATTAGACATTAATTCAGTCAGTTAGTCGTCAGTCAGCAATCAGATGACGTTCCACTCAGCATCACTAATGCGTTCGCTTCTTTCGGATGTTGTATGGCATTTACGAGAAGTATACACACACACACATTATGTGATATAATGATGATAAAGTGAAAGTGACGAACAATTATTTATGTGATGCAAAAAAACTTAAACATTTTTCGTGAAGTTGATGGATATTTATTTTTAGCTATTAGCGTTACGATGGAGAGAGGATAATTTGAGCGAGAAAGAGTTCGGTTTTGCTGCTCTTATCCATATTGACTCATTAGATGAGATTTGATCAAGCACTGGATGACTCTCTGTTGCCACTCGGATCAAACTGAGTGTCATTCGAGCGCACAATGAAATTGTTTCTAGTTCAGATAACAATTAAATGACAAGTGAAAAGCGTTCAGAAAACTGCAAGTTCATTCAAGATGAGCTGAACAGCAACTATATTACGAACGAACATGAGGCTTCTAATTGAATATGCAAATGTAAAAAATGTTGTTGAACTGGCTGAAGCGATTTAATTATCGTATTCTTTACATGCTAGATGCTCGTAATAGGTTCGTGATGAAAAGACCTGATGCATCATTCATGAGTGCTGCTGATTCGACAATTTTTGAGAGAAGAACCTAGGCTGATCGTGACTGTCTCCATTTGAAATCCTATTATAATAATTGTTCGCTCTAGCCACTTGTTTGTAACACTTGCATTCAAACACTCAACAGTAAGAAAAGATTAAAAACAAATGAAACATGCATATAGAATGTGATCATCAGGCAATGAAAATTTGAAATTTGATTTCTAAACAGTGGTTGATCAGAAACAGATCTTGAAAAGAAGAAGAACACAAACGAAGGAACACAATATAAACCTGGAAGTCGATATTTATTGTAGCCAGTTCCGTTTAACAGTGCATCCATGATGGCCGTATCCGAAGTACAATTGCGCTTGTTGGACGACGGTTTCCGAAATGAATAGCCGCGAGTATCAGCGTTATCGTGAATGCTATTGTGACTGCGATCGTCAGGAGGATCGTTCCCGAAACCGTCATCAATAGTCTCATGCCACGGCAAATCCTCGACATCATGCTCATCGAATGACGATTGCTCATCACCATACTCGTAACTGTCATCATCGTAAGCGCTCACCTCAGCGATGTAATAACACTGGATAAGAGCGAATAGCAGAATGGTGCTTATGTGAACAAATAATCTTGGCGTTGTTATTTGGGATTTTTTTGATGATTTTTGAAGCGCAACATGACAATTCCTTATTGTTCTTGTCGGATGAATATTGCGATGATCAAAACAAGCAATATTCTGATCAGAATGAGATGCTGCTTCAAAACACATCGTTGGCGCATTTGCACTCATAATTGCCTCATCTATCAACAGCACACAACTTAAATCAGACGATTACAAGCACTGAAACATCAAACAAAATACAACTCGATGATGTTAGTTCGCAGTAATACATTCACTCCCCACTCGTCTGCTCAATTTACGTTACTTTACAAGTGAGGAGTGGCCACGCCCTGGCTGTCATGCAAATGCACTTATATTCCCTTTTATCCGCATTTAGCCGCATCTGCCCGTCACAGGCACATTTTCATACACCTACATCTAGCAATTCAACTGTTCGGTTCACGATCCTGTTCGATAAAGTGCTCAGCATTCAAGATGCACCTTGTCTTCTTATGAGCTACTTCAGTGTTCTTATCAGACTGATCTGCGAAGATCAATTGCGGTTTTGTCGGATGTTTCCGTTCGAACTAGGAGAACATGCTCTTAGCATGAACGAATAAAGATGGAGAAACCTTGTAGAAACAGAATCTGCCCTGGTTCTCTGGGACTTTGATGAGTTTATGCAGCAGGATTTGGATCACACTTGGACCATGTTAGGCAGAACAGAAATTCGCAAAGTCAAATTTTACAGATAGAACAAAAATTTATCTGTCGAATCGACCGCATTGCATGATAAGCGATTTATGTGAAGCGTTCACAACAGGTCAAGCTTCACGTGACTTCTGCAAATTGCACGGATCATATTCATGAGGAACGATAGCTCATACATGGATCCATTTGAGGGAATGACAGATTCGATTGCTCTTCAAAAAATTTTCGTTTCCCACATAACTAATCTAGAAATTGTCACAGAGAATACATGAAACTAGAAACAGAATTTAAAGTTCAACAGCAGTGTGAGTTCAATAGCAAGAAGAGTGATCCCGATGAATTAAAGGCAATTTCAAGTTAACGTTCAATCGCAATCACGGCAAATCTTTTTGAAATTCTTCTGTATGGTTTGATTACTGAACGATAATTTTGTGATATTTGAATGGTGAGCACTCCTGCAAAAGCAGTCTGCACAGAGTTCACACGAACCGTTCTGATGAAGTTTCCTCGAATGCTCTGCTCCCATTGTAAACTTCAATACATCCACAAGTTGTAACAGCATTCGAAATGTTTCATTCTGCAATGAATTTGAGATCAGCAAGCATGTTGTGTAGTAGAATACAGTTACTTCTGTGTGTAGCGAAGCAGATAAGAAACGTTGAAGAAGGTGAGGAGTGTGGCTACGTTATGTGTTCATTAATTGAACAGAGATATTGCAATGTCATAATGAATTTGCATCAATTAAGTACACTTGACATTTCATTCGCACATCTTCTGATGCATTTGAGAAGACATCTGACAGTTTGTGCTTAGAATACGACGTACACCCTCGAAACAGCTCTTCATTCGTGATGGAAAAAAAAACAGATTCTGTGATAGCCATCTCGAGAAGTTTGACTTATAACTCACTTTTGCTATAAGTCAGTCTAATTTATAAGTCGAACATGGTTTTGTTACGTTGATAAGTTTCAGCACATGACTGATTGATACAAAGAATGAACTAAAAAATTCCGTCAACATATTGTGCAGGATGCTAAGACATCAAAGGCCTTCGTTAGGTTGCAGGCCTCGCTCACTGACCAAACCAATGCCTTCTGAATGAGAGCCATATTTGTACGTTAACTGAATCAATTCCATTCAAATGGAGGTGTTAGATGATGGATTAACAGTGGCTGAATTCTTACGGCTTGCTACAACCTCAACCCAGCAATTATCATTCCTCGCATAATCATATAGGAGAATTTTGCATTTTATCGCGTGTCGGAACGGTTACCCTTCGATATGAATTGAAAACGATTGCAACCATCCCGAGTGTATCACTCATAAGTCAGCACTAAAAATAGTTCGAATGTTTGAATTACTCATAAACAGATAGATTTATTCGCTGATTTGTTTCATTCACTTAATTGCATCGATATTTCACCTCTAACAATAAGTTCAATCGGCTTCTTGTTATAAAGCCGCCATTTACAGCAGCAGGTCTCTAGGGCTGAACGACAATCTGTTAATCGGTTGATGTCTCCATTAGGGACTGATTAAGCCAGAATCATTGAGAGGCGAGTGCTGCTTCATGTTGCGTTGCAATGTTCATGGCTAAATACAGCTCCATCATCCTATTGCAATATATTGCCTCACCTTATTCATAAAACTCATGATGAAATTATTATACATGTGTAAGCCATCAGTAGAGACGTTGTTTCATCCGCTTCAATCGTTTCTTTCTTTTTTTTTTCTACGACAATGTCGACATTTTGCAGTGATTTACATGGAAACTGAAATTGTCTTCTTGGAACTTAAGTTCGTTCAGATGAACTTTATTGGTTTGATTATTAAAATACACTATTCAAAAACAAAAACAATGAGGCAGTACGGCAAATATGCACAAACAAAATGAATTCTTTGAAATGAAGATGGATTGATTGAATATAATATGCACACACACACATCGAAACAATATGTCATTTGATCGTTTTTGCCAAAAATGAACAACTCAATGTCTGACTGACAACTGCGCTATAATGCACACACACACACTCTTTCGATGAATATTAAATCATCAAGTTGAATTAAATCAAGCTCAGATGAAAACAGCACTTTTTAAATTCATAATTGGGCATCAAGTTATGAGAGCCTTATCAAACTGTAAAGGTTGAAAGTACCGATGAACATACTGGTGACAGTTTGTTGCAGGAGGTCATCAGTGGAAACTGCTGCAAAGAGCAGCGCATTTTAGAACACACAGAAACCATCGTAAATGGCGATGAATCTGATGAGAAGATTCGAAAATATTAATGGAACAGAAATTATCAAATAAACTTCGCATTTTTTCTAATCAATCCGCACAACTGAACGCATAAAATATTCAGAATTGTTCTCATTGAGCACGCGAATTGAATCACTAAGGGAATTGATCGGAAAATGAATTAATTTTCTGACACTTTCTTGGTCAAATGATGGAACAATAACGCAAGATTGACATTTCAGCGATTCGACACAGAGACAAATGATATGGAACTGGGAAATTTGCGATCAAACATATTAAGATTACGCCACAGGCACAAGAAGAGGTTAACAACGGGTGAAAAATTGAGAATATTTCAGAGCGATTCTCGGGTTCGAGAACGACGGCATAATGCAAATTGTTCGATGTAAACGAACTGATAATTGTTCAAGTTCCTTAGCCCTCATACAGGCATTATTAGTACAGTGTTGATCAATTGATATATTTTTGAAGTTCATTGCCCGTTTTGTTGACATCGATAATCGAGGCAACACATTCGGCGCTTCACTCTTCAAGCACTCGTCACTCGATACGTATGCTCTCGGACGTACGGCTGTGGTGACGGTCTCATCGGGGGCACATTGTACTTCTCGAGCAACGGAGGACCACCAACCTCAGGTCGAAAATGTATTCCCGAGCTGAAGATAGGGGTAGATTGAGTTGGTGACCTGAAACAAGCCTCCCGGTGCTTGGGAAAAAAGAAACAGAAAGCGAAGCCTGGACAACATGCAAAGCACGGACAAAAAACAAAAATAAACTCGAAGATCAGAGCTTTTCTGCAAAAATGCAAAAACTGCGTCATGTCAATTGACCTAGCACTGTGCTGAAGTAATCGACTAATTGTAAGTCTCTGCGAAAGTGCTGACTGCTTGCTCATTATAAATGGCAAATCGTATTTAAAGTGATCGATCGTTGATTTTGCTGTGAAAATGGAGGATACCATTCAAAATCTAATAACGTGATAATTCCTCGCGATAATATAAGTGAATGGTGAGTGCAAAAATAAGCTTAACACCCGGAAAGAATGTGCCTGCAGGTTCAGTAACGAAACGTAGAGAGAAATTCAACGAAACATCTAACTATAAGTAAGTATTCCCCCGTCAATAGTGCCGTACATGTCAACACGCTTCGAGAATTTCGATGAAAAGAGTGTCGATTGACAATCCCGTGCGGATAATATGGTTGAAGTAAATAAGAGTGCTGTGAAAAATGTGGCACGTCATGGAGAGCAAAACAAAAGAAGTAAATGTGCATGAGCAGATTGCAATAGCGATAGCGAACTCCGACAAGAAACACTCACCTGGAACCTGAGTATTTATTTGTGAAGAAATTGTAGGTGGTCAAAAGAGCCAGCAAAAATGCAAGCATCCAAGCCAACGTTCCGAATAGATGAAGGTAAAATGCATAGCCAATTTGTTGCTGAAAACCGACACACAGTTAATGAGCGTTCACATTAATCTCCAGAGAATGTGAACCATCATAGGATCAAAAACTGGACTCTTTATAGGATGAATCCTGCACAGAGGCAGTTCCTTGGGCAATGTGATCTGTAGATCTGAATTCGACTTCAACATATTCTTTTGTTGAATATTCTCAAGAAGTCTCCAATGATAAAGATGCATCTTCAACATACGATGCACTCAGTCATGCATTACTTATTTCGGTTGCATTCGTCGCTTGATCACTTGTGCTTCATTGAAGGCAATCTAGAGGCAACAGCTCAGACATTTGTGATAGGACGACTGTTTAGACTGTGAAGAAATGAGATACCAAATTATAGTATAAAGCATTTGTAATAAAACCTCAACGAGTACGTTTGCTTTGTAAAAGAAGCCAGGTTCGATGTTACTAAATCTCACTATCCACATAAATCTCCGGAGCAATCCCAACATTTCTACAATGTCTAAAGTTTCTAGTTCATCTCTTCATTTGTTTCCTCGTTGTATTTGCATTTAAATTGACGGCGTCAACATGCAATCGTATTTGTAAACATGAGAATATCAGCTTTCAGCTGGGTGTCCATTCCTTCAGGCATACTACGTTCATTCGGCAGGAAATTCACGATTGATAGTTGATAGTCGAAGAAGGCCGTACGAAACATTAGCAGAGAGGGTTTCGGAGTGAAATTATATGGAATGTTTGTGACAGTCTAGGGACGTTCATCGGGGTCACATTTGAGAATGACGATCCTGATTACGAGCGGTGATTATGCGATTAAGTAGCTTTAGAATAGAACAGTGGTTCTCATGTTCGGATGCTTCATTACCCCTTTCGATGATCCGGCAGGCCGCCATTATCCCCAAAATACCCAAAAGGGGTAAATTGACTTTTTATGAGAACCATTGTCCCAGACCGTTGCGCTGCTTATTGTTGCATTCGAATATGATTGCATGAAAAGCTATTGTCTATGACACGCTCACACACTTCAAACTGATTTTGATGAATTCTCATTCTTTTCGGACGTGTTGTATTCGCTCTCATCGCTATCACATGCGAATACCGTTCTATTGATGAGTTTTTCTCATTCAATTCATCTCATTTGAATTCACCGTTCAAATGAACTTCTCATTCTGTAGTATATACTATTTACTGGATACGTTGATGATTGTTGACAACCGAAATCAACAATACAACAATGGAATCGATTTGTTCAACAACGTTCGACAGTTAAATGAACAATTATAGAGTGTATTTGATAGAATGAGAATTTGACTTTAATTATTCAGTGAAATGAATGAGAAATTAGCTAAAGAGAACACTTTTGGTGATAAAAGCTATGAGAGCGATTGTAACAGTAAGGAAAAGAATGAAAACCCTATTGAAACTTACATACCCGAGTTAAAAAACGCTATCAATTCTATGATAACATAACAACTACAAGAAATATTGATATCCCGATCCCCTCCATTACCCCTTGACACCTCCAAATTACCCACAATGGGTACTTTCACCCTCTAACAGAACCACAGGAATAGAAAGTTGAATCTGACTGCAGTGATGAAATTGCAGTGATTTCACTGAATGATCTCGATGAATACAAACCTCGTATGTGCCCACCATGCCTTGGACGAAACGGTTGTCAACACGATTAGCAGCCAAAAAGAAAACGCCATCGGCAATCAGTGAGCAGAGCACTGAAATTTGAAACTTTAAGTTTACTGAGTTTGCCGAATTCAGTTTTATCTTCTATGCGGCCATTTTGCAAAAACGTTATGGTCAAGAAGGTGATCAAACGGTAAATGACATAAACCGCTGTGAACAGATCATCCCAATGACTTCATCGTCAAGAAAAGCAAATTCGGTTGAAAATCCAAAATAGAAATTTTACGACTTTCCAGCAGTTTTGCAGTAATTGCATATATGCTTAGCAAGAGTGAAATGAATCGCTGATATCAACAAAAATTCTTACGAGCGATAAAAAGTGAGATCGTGAACACGAAGGCTGCTGGTCGAAAGCACGGTATACAAATACCTGTACAAAGCGCCACAAATGCAAGAAATTGCGAGAAGAGAATGAAGAAAAGAATCGCTTTTTGCCATGCTGAAAATGCTTTCCACTTCAATGTGCACTCGTTGAAATGCATTATGAATTACTTGCTAATTGAATAACAACGGTGGGACAAAAGTCATCACTGAACAAATGAAACAATCTTATTAATTCAATCACGACAACGCATTGAATGTAACTTCATGCGGCATAAATCGAAAATATAGTAAGGTATTAATAAGTTCATCTATGCTGATGTTGAATACAACGATCAATGTTGATGATGAGATGAAAAGATGGAATCGCAAAAGTTTCCAGTTCAACAAACCATAAAATCGATGATGTTCAGATTCTCCAGCAGCGCCATCTTCATCGATGTTATTCAAAGTTACTTCGATAACTTGCTCGGCACTATGATCAAACTTGTACATGCAGTGCAATGGCTCCTCATCGTAGAACTCACCAACTGCAACAACGTGTTTCTCAGCACGAATACAGTCCCACCAGAGACCATGCTGAAATAACTCGCCGAATTCAATCTTCTGAACATTCGATATCCATTTGATGGAAACTACATAAAGGTTTGATAAGATCTTGGAAGATAGTGAACAAAAAATGTTAACTTCATATTTCTGGTGTGAAATCCATCCTAATCGCTACCAGTGCTAAGTTGGTTTCACTTAATCATACGAATACAAATGAACACTCATCATTTGAACAAACTTGCCTGATGTTCAGCACGAAATTCCCGAATGTCCACCACTTGCCATGCAGGTGAAAACACACCAGAAATTGTCAATCCTAGCCCGATAAGGATGAAAATAATGCACAGCGCCAGAAGCGCCTTTTGCACGACTGTACTCGTCATCCAAGCGCGATGACGACGGAGATTCAGAAGTGAGCAACCACCTTTGCTTGTCCTCTAAACGATACCAATTAGACGAGAATCAACTGTGAGTGATTTAATGCAAATATCGTTTCCGTCTTCAGAGCAATGTTTTTCGCGGATCACGTACGTGCATAACAAACGAATGATACAACAAACGTCTTCTCATTGTAATAATATTAATACCTTATGGGTTTATTTAATCAGCAAATCAAACAACTCATTACGAGTTTATGCCTCTCTGTTATTACCAATATCACTAATATCACATTCTTCCTTCCTTGGCATTCTTCTGGTTAATCAGCTAATAGTATTAATATTAAATTGAAAATATTGCAAACAGTCTCGGAAAATTGCAAATAATGAGGATTGAATACGAAAATTTCCAACCCTCTGAGACTAAGTGTTATCTGAGAATGAATGGTTAAATGACTGCAGGCATAATAGTCAAAACGAGGAAATGTTCAGCAGAACAGAGTGATTGAAGGAATGCATCGTAAGGTGTTGTGGTCGTAGCGGAAAGCCACTGACGAGTGTACTGCTATTCAAACAATGCAATCATGAAAATGGACACTATCAGAGTGCATTTCACAATCAGTCTCGGAAATCATTTCGAGTGAAGACTTTCGTGAATCCTCATTATTCAGAACAATTTCAAAATGACAGTAAGATGAATTCGTTGAGGCTGATAAACGAATTCATCATTTAAGGCATTGGCCATGGACGCAAGACAATCAATTTCTTGTTTTGAACACGAAGATAGTTTCCTTGCAGGTGGACTGATCAATGTGGGAGAGTAGAACAAAGCAGTACATTCCGACAGATTTCTTATTCAGGATTTTGTAATCCATAATCAGTATTATTAACTGCAAATTAATAACGAAATATTACGAATAAGAAGGCGTTTGAATTGTCTACGCAATAAGCTATATGGATCGGCGAATTCAAAACAAATTCGTATCGGATGGAAACATCTGGCACTAACGGCTACAACTAAGCATTCACGCTTCCTAGTATAAGCGATTTAGATGATATTTTGATCGATGAAGTTAATTCATTTGGCGTTTCCGAATGAAGGGATTATGTCATTGAGTCATTGCTGTCGTCAAGGTAACGCAACTATGGGATTGTTCTTAGTGGGGAAACATGAATACTTGAGTGGCAGTAAATAACGACACATCAACAAGTGGACATTTTACAATGATGGAGCAGCAAAATTTCATTTGTTCGCTGATGGTTTTCATGTTGTACTGAGTATTTTGTACAGTTTGAGTACAACAGTTTCATTCCAACTGAAAAGTACGATAATTGCGGACCATTGGATCGTCGTTGACAGACAAATTTGAGTACGCGGTTCCAGGAGCTTGTTTGCTTACAGCTGAATTCCTGAACATGAAAACCCGTAATCCAACTGTGCTCAATAACACAACATTAGATCAAATAGCAGATTCAATCTGCGATTGGATAATCGTATAAAATCGTATAAAATACATCATTTAGCGACTGCTATCTTCGTGCTAATCTCATTCACGCATGAAAAGTTACATTCATTTTTCCTCGAGAAAAGTCACCATAGAAATAGTCCATGAATCGAACGGACTAGTGCTATTCGGTCAATTATTCAGCGTTAAATCAATATTATTCGCTTGAGCAACTCAGGAAAGCACTCAAAAACACGGGAAATAGTGAAGAATACGAGTGAAGAAGTGATGTGAATGACAGAAGAGTGGTTATAAAAATTCATTTTGAAGACGAAGTCAAATCGAAAATACCGGTTTCTTATCGATACACATAGATGGATGGATGATATTCATTCGTAGTAACAACAATAACAACAACAATACCGACGAAAGCGACAACGATGAAACCAAATAAACAAATGCATTCAACCTGACGCCTTCTTTACTATTAAGATGCTCATCGTAACTATTAAGTGTGATGGACTCATTGAAATCTCATTATTGAAATTATTGCTTGCTCAACGTCAATTACCCGTCGTCGTTCATTCTAACATCATCGAACTGCATGTGGTGATCATTTAGATTTATTAAGATGAGCAAACGGTCTGATTGGGAGCACGTGGGAAAGTTGATCCGAAAAGATCATCAAGGTATTTGATATCGCTGAAATACGCTAAATTGAACTTCAAGTTTCTGAGAAGATGAAATTGTTCATAGTCACATCGCGAGGATTACGTTCACTTATGATTTTACGACAAATAACATTGCTGTGTAATTCACTGCGATGATGACGATGAGATTCGATGGCTGTTGAAATTCGAAAACAAATTTCATTTTGATGCGAACAAGAGAATTCCTCATCAATTTTGCACTTTCACCAAATGAACGCTGTTGGAAAACAATCTTTGTTAGATTGTCTTCAATGATTTACTTGCTTGCTCACAGTCAATGGAATTGCAAGCAGTCAATTGGCAATACCATTATGATAATAAAAATCCAATGGAATGAATCACCCAAATCGAATTCTTCGACGGGTTTTACACGTTAATGCAGGCAGTTCAAAGAAAAGCAAAAATACATCGAACTCGTTCTCAGTTGAACATTTATATCTAGCAGATCAGACTAGATTTCGTTGAATATGAATACCGAATGATATGCGGCAAGTATGGATGATTTCGTTGATGAATACAAGAAGATTTGTTATTGTCACGAATATCATAACAGTACTAGTGCTGGTGACGGTGCTGTTGTTTGACCGGGCAGATTTCAAATTCTAAATCTATTAAAATAGGACGATTACGCATAATCATCACACTTGCTGAAGGCTGCTGGTTCATTCCATTATCTCAATGTGTATCGTACTTATCTCATTCATCGCAATATCCGTGCACCTAACTGTGCGATCTCTATCAATATTATGCGCGTTTACTATTTCAGAAGATGATTAGTCTGCAAAATCAATAAGATGATGCAGTTTTAATTACTTTTCCAAATCTGCAACTCAGCAGAGACGCTGAAACTGTTGAGTGATGCAATGGCGCTGAAGAACTGTAAGTGACCTTGAATTGAACTACTCAAATAAACACAACGGCGTCGTGCCAACCCCTCAAAATGCCTTTCTTTTCACCTTTTTGAATTCTATCTGACGCAGAGAAGAGGCAATATTTTAGTCATCACTGTTAGATTTTCATCGAGGCAATATCTAAAAACATGTAACGGTACGGAGAGGATGTGTGATGAATCACGAAATAAACGATGGAAATTGACAGTAAACAAAACTGTTATTGCAAGCAAGCAAAGTTGACACTATCCGAACGACTAATGAATAATGATGCACTTTGATTTTCAAATTTGAACAGCGTTAACTGTAAGGAATACAATATTATGGCATTGATCTATGACACATGAATTCCGCACAAGCCAACAAAACTGTACTGTCTTCTTCTTATTTATCCTTATAATTTGAGGACAATCAAGTGGAAAAAATTGGCGTCGATCAACAGGCAAACAACTGAGTTGAAGTCTATTTCTGAGGGAATGTTAACGCTCGAATGAAATGGTTCACCTGAAAAGTCTGATGAAAGGGCAGTACGGAATTAGATCCGAACAAACGACAAACTATCGTAATGCTTGATTGTCATACGTTCCTATGATAAGATCTGATTTCATCCGCATCTATGAGACGTTACAGGATGAAGCTGGACTGGAAGAACGATGAAATACAGCTTGACTTTCTAGAGTTAATCCGATTTTCACGGATGAATAGACCATTTCGTTAACTCGAACAAACATGCGCACTTTCAATGGACATCATCATCAATCATGGAGCTGCGCAACAAAACGAACACTAATGCTTGTGGGCATCCACTGAAACCGCTTGTACGTATGCCTTATAAATCATTATAATAATGCCAATAACTTGGTTGTAATGTCATACCCGAAACCTCGCTAAACACAGCGTAACGCATCGTCGCATAACAGCGATCATAATTAGGCCATATATCTGCGTGCACGAAAGGATTTTAAGCGACATTAAGTTTATGAATGACAATGTATCAAAATATCAACGAGATGACCACCGGTTGGTAATAATCACAAAATGTATTCATAACCGCAGCACAAGGAATTTCCAGTTGAAAAAGTAACCGTCTGCAATTTATTGTAGCCTTCACGAACAAATATTAACAAATTTATTGTAGGAATGACTAAATTTTCGAATTGCTGAAAGATCCTGTAAAGTGATATGAAGGTAGACTAATTGAATAAGAGAGGAGGGCTCATGAACACATCAGCGCACAGGTGGTCAATGGCTGGCCATGTCCGATTACAAAGGAATGCGATGATGACGATTTGTTGTGCATGAATGTTCACAGAGGTGAACGATTGACCTAGAATTGGATAAAATGTTCAATAATAAACACGCAGACATGGAGTGAATCTCAGTCAATATACATGATAACTGCTGCTGCATCATGCCTTAATTCAACTGATTGGCTCACCTTTGAAATATCATCCCATCGAACTTGACAATTATTATACAATAACACTGAAAACTGGTTCTTAGCTCAAGAACCTGACATGCAAAAATGCAAATTTTAAATAATTTGAGCTGAAAAAAAGACAAATGATACAGAGTTGACTCTCATGCAAAGTTGCAACAGTGAGATGAAAGAAAATGTTGCGTGATCGTTTCTAAATCTGACTAATTTTTGATCGTTCGGAGCATATGGTCGTCGGTCGGTTTTTCTGTTGAATCGCTATGAATAGTGTATTCATGGATCTGGAGATACTATGAGGCCTGCCTTTCGTATAACCAGACCTAAATGCAGCAGGATATATTCGCATGGATGAATGAATATTGAGAATGAAACGTCCGATATCATGAGAAAACTGCTGCTGAAAACTAACTGCGTCTTGATTTTGCGTTATCGTCAAACCACTGCAATCGCACGAAATTCTCAAAGCAGCGGTTTCAATTTGCTGATTGACTAATGCTTAAGGAACTGGTTTATACTAAAGACGGGAAGGGAAGACTAGCGTATTTTTAACAGTAACAGCGATGGAATGAATTGGTTGAGGAGGAAAAAATCGATCGTCGAATCACATTAGTCAACTAGAGAATATTCAGTGCGGATAATCATCCATAACAATTGCACTAACAAAGAATGCGGCTCACTATAGATAAGTGTATAGTTAGTTGTCTTTGATAGAAATTTTCTTATAGACAACTACAAAATTGCTAAGATCATGAAAAGTATTCTGATTCATACTCGTTAAAGATAATCTTGCTGAAGTTTAATATCGCTTGTGAGAACAGTAACTGTGGACGAACACATAAACGTGCTCAACTGCAGCAGAATAGTGACGATAATCATGATTGCACATCCTTGACTCAGCAACGATTAGCAAGCAATTCACGTTTCACAAACCAATCGATCATCATATATCAAAGTTGATCATAAAAATGCATTATTCTCATGCAGAGTTAAAATATTGTTATTATTATGGCCTCTAGTAGAGATGTGCAGTCGGAAATGAATGATAGGATCGGCAATAGCCTTACATGAATATATAAGTAACCATAAAGAGAATGGTTATGTGTGATAATGATGATCAAAGTCGGATGACGATGAGGTCATTTCGGGCCATCGCATTCTCGGTTCATGCAAGTCTTATCTCCTCCAATCGATCTCGTACAATCTGTCAGCATAATACCACCTCATCATATTGATACACAATACGTTATAAGGTAATATATCATTATGTTACGATATCAACTCCTACACTTGATGCACTCATATTCGTCGCAAACGATAAAACACTTTCAAAAGATCTGTCAATAAGGAGGACAATTCTTTAATTAATAACCTCTTCAAAACCAATTAATGTTTAAAATAGCCTTACCGTTAGCACATAATGGTGTCTAGTCGGAAATCCACATCAATGAGAAAATTTAAGTGCACATAACAGTCGACATAATCTTTTAGTGTTTAATCCTCATAACTGTACTTACATTGTCTTTAATGAAACGACGTTTGAAGAAATCTACCTTCTAATCTGAGGATTGGTTCAGGACACATTCAAAGGATTAATAGTTAAATGAATTTCTGAGAATTACTCTAGAGAATCCTTCGTATCGTTCAAGAATATTGATCTAGTGCCACCGATGCGTGATCTTCACTCGCTCTTGGATAGTGAAAATGAAACAGCTGAACTAATAAGGTGTACGAGAAGAGGATTATCGAATGGATTGAACTGCCTAGTTCATAGTGATGTAATAGTATATGCAAGTATTCATTTGGATTGTAGCAAATGCATGTGGCACACGAATATGAAAGTATTATGCGGGTTGGACACGAATGCATGTGCATGATGACATATAAATGGCACAATCAGGTGAAAATCGATTATATAAACGTGAACGGATTGTTGAAACTGAATTAATGACAACAAATACCATGGTTACTGCTTGCTACACACCGAATATCCATACTCGCGTTTAGTAATCAGCTCATCTGAGCACTGCAATGCATCGCGCAATTGGATGAACTGACGATGTTTATACTGCGCGTGCTTATATTGGTAATAATAACAGGGAATAATGTTTCATTGGTGGTTACATAACAATTGAGCAAGGTATATAATTACTATCGCATTATTACGAGAGCAAATAAATGCTTTGCAAAGGGACTACCTCCTGATCGTGAGTGATATTTCCAAACTGTTGCTAGTAATTTGTTTTCTGTGGGGATATGGCTTTGGGTGGATAAATTTTCAGGCTTGTATAATTTTTTGATGATATGAGTTGAACGTTCAGCTAAGACTGATTACATCGAAAATTCGAGGAAAAGATAACTTCAATAGCGGTCTAGAAGTTCAACTGAAGAGACTTATAGATGATCGCTTTGTGGATCAAAATTTTCGCGTACTTAATGATGTTCTCTTCAAAATTTTTCTACCTGGATTAAACGACAATATCCTTTCAACGTTCGTAATTAAGCGATTTTGCATGTATCAGTATTTCATCACTGGTTCTTTCACTGTAATGAGTGCTGTTTGACGTTTCGGTGAAAACTTTCTTAATTGAAAAGAATCTATTGACGATTGAATATCATATTGAATGCTTAATTTCACATATTGAGTATTTAGTATTTCAATGTGCTTATTCATTCATAAACCATTTAGATTCATTCGAAGAGATATGATTGATTTTGAGATGAGGGTGGATTAATGCTAGTCATCTCTATGGCATTATATTCCTTCCACAATCGTTACGTACGATTCCAACAATAATCCCATATCGATGCATTCCAGAAATTGTTATTATCATTTGAGAGCAATAAATGATAATTCTATAACACCTCCGTTGTTATTAACCAATAATTGTGCAAATTCGTTTAGATGATCAAATTCGTGTTTACAAAACGTTGATTCATACTTAACGATTTTCATGAACACAGTTACGGATGAACGGATGAATGCTATGAGATTCTAGATGAATGTGTCTGGACGAATTTGATGTTTCGATGAGAACCCGTTGAGACGATTGTTGATGAGTGATTCATGATAGCAGTTCAAAAGAGACGTGTGGTAACGAAACTCTTGGATTAACGGCATGAAATTTTATATAATATTACTAGGAATTCAAAAAGTTATTAAGCGCTTCGCAAATACAAAGGAACCCTATTTTCAGGGGATGTTTGTGTGATCTGCATTTTGAATCCCTGATTTCAGAACCGATTTTGTATATAATCAAACATATTTTGTATATAATCAAACATTTCACGGTGTTGGACATCTTTCTGAATGAAACACATTCATTCAATCATCAAAGGTCCTTACGACGATTCAAGGACTTGTTCTCAAAAAGCATTGGATTGTCCACACATTCAAGTATTCTGCATTCAACTGACCAGGGATTCATGATTTATAATATCCGGTTTTTGTCACAAAGTGGTTTCGTGAGAGCTCTTTCCAGATTGAAAGAAGCATTTCGAAACTACTACAGCTCTAGATATAATGAATCTGGTCACACCCTGCTGTGAAACAGTTCTTAAAATTCGAAGACATCCGTATTGGATTAGCCTTCGCACAGTGTTTTGCACGTTACCTTCGTACAGGTGCTATCTTTAAGTCTCTCAATCAAGAGATTCTTATGCAGCATGGATTTCCTCGTTCTTATGTCAGCAGTCCTGATAGCGTCGACGTGACGAAGTCAAACTTTTCCAGCTGACTTCTTAAACCAGTCACTGCAGTCAGATTCAACTTTTTATTCCAGTCTCATAGGAGTGATATTACACATTTTGGGTAATTTGGAGGTGTTGAGAGGTAAGGCAGGGATCGGGATATTAATATTTCGTGCAGTCGTTATGTTATGATAGAATGTCACTGCGATAGCATTTTTTAACTCGGATATGTGAGTTTTAACAGGGTTTTCATTCTTTTCCTTGCTGTTACAATCGCTCTCATAGCTTTTATCACCAAAACTGTTCTCTTCTGTTAATTTCTCATTTATTTCACTCAACAATTGATGTCAAATTCTCATTCTATCAAATATACTCTATAATTGAACATTTGACTCTTGAACATTGTTGTGCAATAATATTCGATTGTTGTATTGTTGACTTCGGGTGTCAGCACTCGTCAACGTATCGAGTAAATAGTATATGTCACAGAATAAGAAATTGATTCGGACTGTGAAGTGAAATGAGACGAAGTGAATGAGAAAACTCATGAAGAGAACGGTATTCATATATGATAGCTATGAGAGTTAATACAATACGTCTGAAAAGAATCAGAATCCATTTAAGTCAGTTCGGAGTGTCATAGAAACTAGCTTTTCATGCAATCATACTCGATTGCAATAATGAGCAACGCAACAGCCTAGGACAATGGTTCTCATAGGAAGTCAATAACGGCGGCCTGCCGGATCGTCAAAAGGGGTAACGGAGCACCCAAACGTGAGAAGCACTGTCTTAAACAATTGCAAAATGACTGAATTTAAAACGAATTTTCAGAGAACAACAGAAACAGTAACAATCGGTCTACATTTGGCGATGATCGTTCAATTTCCTCGCTCTATTTGAACAATTCTTCAGATCATCTCGGTGGACACTACATTTGGCTATTTGATGCCGAATAATAGCAATGATGAACTTTGTGCTGTTGACGATTGGTACTCAAATAATATGGACCACAGCAGCTGTGAGCTCATGTAAACATTTTCCTGAGCCGTTTCTTAAAAATATCTCATTAAATAAAGTTCTTTCGTTTATATTGTTTTCGCTGAGTGGGAACCATCGTAGTTCTTAGTGTTGCATTTAAGACTTCTATTCGAAATGAACAGGCGAAAACCTGTTGGAAAATCACCGATTAAAATTTGCAATGGTCATTGTGATCAAAATGAGTCAAATAAATTCACAAATGTTCACGATGCATTTTGCAGCACTTCAAGCGTGTCCGATGACTAAAGTTAAGTCGATCATCGAGAAATCTGATGCGATTGCTTCCAATGATCCAGTTTCGCAAATGCAGGTGAACATTATCATTTCTCTTAGATTCGCTTTCAAGCGAAGCCATTTCTGTTGGCTTATCGGATAAGCCTCAGCTCACCTTGTTCATGAATTTTAACGCTGGCGTGTGTGATTCATCAGTATGTGAAGAGAATATTATTGTGCCTAATTATTCCGTAGTCTGTATTCTGGGATTGTAGATTCTGCGTCGAATAATGGAGGATATGTTCGGTGGTAAATGGGGAGTGCTGATAATCACGGACACGAGTCTCGTCTCCACACAAATTCACTGGACAATCCCACACTTGGTCACACCGAGTGGTGTTCGTGCGTACTGTCATCATGTCTATAAAGGCGTTCAGTATAATGTTTTCAAGACGTCGAACATCGATTCAGCGGATCGTGCCACCGTTGAAAGTGTTCTGAATAGGTTTGTTATATAGTAATTTGTTGATTGATTCAAGTTTTATCATCATTCAGTATCGGCCTCCATTTCATCGAATCTCCAAACTCATCCATAATCCTAACAGTTCATAGAGGTCATAAATAAGAATTCAGCTCAACCTTTCGAAGTCGTTAATCGCCTAGGATGAATTATTTCTTTGAATTGTTTCTCGAAATGAATTATTTCTTACGGGAAGCACCTGACTTACAGCAGTGATAGTGCGCTAATCACTTCACATCAATAACTGGATGTTGTTCTTGTTTTACACTATCCAATCGCAACAATGATCTTTTGCACTGTAGCTGTTGTTCTGCACTGATTCGAACTGGGAATTCATTTGATAATCGCCGTTTGATACCGACGTGGCTATTCAGAAGACAAGTTAGAAGGCGCAGTTTTTTGTGTGATTCAGTATTTCTCATTCATACGTTTTGTTTTGTTTGCAGCAGGACAACTAAGCGAATTAAGCAGCGACAACAGAAGGTGTCTGCAGACAAATATCACGAGCTCATCGCACACGGATGATACAACGCAAGCAAACGAAACAGTCCTTCAATAAAGAGCTTCACATGAAATTTTTCGAATGAAATTAATTATTTCTTACGATGAGGTTGTTTATTCGTTGCAAATGGAACATGATGAAAGTGTCATCATGCAACAAGATATTCTCATTGTTGTGCAGCAGCTCATACTGTGTATGGCATCACTTTCATTGTTTCGATGGCGGTATTATGTTTGGCTACGGAATCGCCAGCAAAATTTTTGTTCAGTCCAATTTCGATGGTTTTTGCTCAATACATTATGTATAAGTTCTGGTGAATTTCAAAATAACTTCTGAAGAATTTCGTTTAGTATTGACATTTATAATGTGTAATTATTAGTGATTGATTTCAAATTTTAAGAATCAAAATCGATTTTAAGTACTGCGAACAGACATTTAAGACGTTGTTTCTTCGTGAATCCGCCGCCGTAACGGAGGACACAAAGATTGGAGTTTGTGTTTGTGTGAAACGGAAAACAGCTGACTTATAGCACTGATAGTGCGCTAATCACTTGCTATCAATAACTGGATGTTGTTCCTGTTATGCACTGTCCAGTCGCAACAATGCACACGTCTGCACTATAGTCGTTGTTCTGCACTGATTCGAACCAGGAATTCATGTGAAAGTTTCCTGTTTGTGTTCAACCGAGCCTGCTGCACGGCCAGATCATTGGTGAATATTTGACTCGTATGAAGACGTTCTAGACGCAGTGTTTCTTGGTTTGTGAAGCGTTGATTTGAATGATTCTCGATTGAAATTGTGTACTTATGTTATGAGCAAGACCTTCAATGAACAACTTTATTCTTTATAAACAGTTAAAGAATTTATTGGCAAAATAATAGAGTTGGCTGCATTGTGATAAATCTATAGTATGCACAATTGTTGCGCTGTATTACGCAGTTGGCAGTTTCGGTGATAAATTGAATGCAACAAAAAATAACAATTTTAAAAATACGTTCTACACAAAACTATATGATATGGCACAAATTCATATGGTTCGATTCTCAATAAACAAGACAATAAGACTCGGCGAGAAATAATGTTGAGCGGTAACAAATAGCACACAGTGAATGCGTCGTTTGTTTTGTTTTGTTTTTTTCTTTCAGATGTTCACAATCTTTCAAAAGGTTCGAAACCATTTTTTCAATTCACACAGCAAATAAATACAATTATGAAAATGAAATTCACGAATTACGAAACGAAATGTATTGTAGAAGTATGCGCGGCGCATTTATATGCTGAATCGAAAATTGTTCCTAATCAGTGCAAAACATCAAATGAACATTCACTGTTGGATGTTTCGAAATTTTATGGTAGTCGAGTGCAATCAGGCGAATTTCTTTCTGGAGCACAGCACCAATATCGAGTTGAAACATATCATATAGGTGGACTTCGCATCGTCAATCAGCAGTCCACAATCGCGCAGTGTTGACAAGACGGTTTGTTCGTCTATGTATAAACAGGAAAATTTACGGCCACCAAAAGAACACCATGTCTCTTCAAGGACTGCACCCATCATAAGGAATCCTGTAAAGATGGATTTGGCTTGACGATCATCCCCGGTAAATAAATCTAAGACGCATAGGATCTTGTTCGAAATGTTGCTTATGGGCTGGCTGCATTAGCAAATGTAGTACTAAAGTTGTTTTCAGTTGCTAATGTCAAATCTAATGTTGCTGATTTATCTGTTGATTGAGATGTGTTTATGGCATCGATCAGTGTTGACTACTGAACGATGCCATGTTTATTCGCAATGTTTCGTGATCGAGATTGATCACAATGGATAAAAGCTGTGTGGATTTGGAAAATGATAACGGGTGATGTGAGGTTGATTAATTGAACGATGATGCCATTGATTAAACGTCTAATGATGCAACAATCAAACTTGTTGATAATGTCAGAAGGAGACTATACTACCCGTCCCGCAGTCTGCGTTGTTTATCGAAATGATCCGTCATTTTGCATCAGAATAAGTGTGATGTCAGAGACTTTATAAAGTTTAGCAAATTACGATATTAATCATGATCTTGATTGAGGCGCGACTGCAGATAAATGAATTTTTGAAGCGATTTCGAAACGATTTCGAAGCGCTTTCATTCTCTAACGTCTTGAGAAAATGTTTAAATCCAATAATGATCGAACTGCCAAATAATGATCTGTTAACGCACAAACATTAATTCAACTCTTCTTTGATATTGTTTGATTCAAAACCAGGACACAGACCCATCAGCATGAAGAAATAGTGAAAGGATTTACCTCCGGGCTTCACTTGATCCACCACATTCGCGATTGCTTGTTTATACTCATCGAGTGTATTGCAGCAGTATTCCACACAAAAAATTGTTGTTACCACCTGAAGAAAAATATAAACGCACTGCTCAAAAGCACTTTGATTGACGTGGGTCACTCAATTCATGGCAGGGACTACGTGTTTGTCGTCAGAAGAGTGCTTCGATCAGGATGAAGATCGATCGGCACCCTCTTGGAAACGCCGCATCGTTCTCTTAAGAGTATGAAGTGATAAGACTTCAACATATCAAACTCACATCGAAATTGCATTGCAGTGAAGGCGGTGCATCAACAGAAGGCCGACTGAAGCAATTGCAGTGGAACACATCTCGAACCTGGAAACAGAGTGCATACTTAGCATCTGATTGTGACTGATAAAGTTTGCGGCTTTTCGAAGTTACAGTGAGATGATCGACATTTTCTTAAGTCATCTAGCCATGCTGCACTCGCAACCTGGAGTATTCCATCGTCATACATTGTAAATCATCATTAATTAGTAACTCGATGATTTTAGTTTCTAGTGTGAGAAGTTTTATATGGAACACCTTCGATCGTGCTTCCTCTTCCATTTGTAGAATACTACTCCAGTCTACACCTTCGATATTAGCAATCCTCTTGATGGTTTCAAACCAGTCGAAATCGCTTCTTGATTGACGCCACTTGTTGAGTTCCTCACGATTCTGCGGCAAATAATCGGCCAAATATATCTGAAAGTGTTTTTCATAAGCATTCACCTAGCAGGAAGTTGCTCGTTAGTTGATTTGTGTAGTCGCAACACATGTCTTATACCACTGAAAAGTGTAAAAAAACGTAACTTGTGGATGATAAATCGACATAATGTTATGGCTCAGCTGTCAGCTACAACTTGTACTACTCTGCGAACAACTTTTTCAGCTTACACTTTCCGCATCGTGACGTCAAGATCAGCATTTTCTTACCTTACCTCATCGCACCTCACATCCCAATTAATCTTCGACTTGCGCTTATGCGCTAAATTAATTCGTTTAACGTAAACTAATGATGCATGGTGACGAACGTCTGTTTACTCTGATCTTATGCGAACTAATTTCTGATAACTGTACACCTGAACATTATTTCTGAGAGTTCAGACGCTTTGATCTGTTTGAGGCGAATGATTTGATTTATGTGATTCCAGGTATGATTTCAGTTGACTACACGCAATGAATTGTTCGAATCACCACTCATCTGTGAGGAATTTGGATTTCCTCATACATTCTGTGCAGTGTGTCGAAAGGCGACCGCCACGTGGATGGTTGGGCCAGCGCCGAAATCCAGCAGATTCTCCACTTTGCCGACTCGAGCCGCAATGTTGGGCAGGAAGGTGAGAATGAGTTGCATTGCCGGATCCTCGACACGCGTATAGAAGTCCTGTAGTGAACAGTTGAAAAGCATTAGAAACATTTTCGATAAATCGTTTTTGTCATCAAATAGCATTTCGATAAAATTTTTAAAAAATTAAGAAAAAAGAGGTCTGAATAAAAATCTTTAAAGAATCTTGGTGTTATATGTAGACGAAAGTGCAAAAATCTTACGCGTAGATAAGCTTTCGAATCAAATTCAGTTCTAATGTGATCTCTCGACAGAATTTCCGCATTTTTGTTCTGTTCCTTGTAGTGCTCTTCCTCTCTTGGCATCACTTGAAAACAGAATTAGTTCTGAGAATTTTCCTACAATTAATAACAGGAACAAATGTTAAAAACAGAATTCAAATAGGTCTGAAAGAAAACCGCCGTTTGATTGTAAGATGAACCGAATCAAAGATGATTTAATTTTAGAAAGAGACTACGAAAAAGCACATCGAATTATTCGATGAATTACAGACGAAGTGGAAGCAATCACCAATGGATTGTAGCATTTTGAGGTGGATTAGTTGAAGAACTAAAGTGCTCAGCTTGAGAGCTTTTTATACAGATTATTGGTGATGATGAATAAGATCGGAGGATGGAATAAAAGCAGGCAAAGGAGGAGCGTAAAATGATTTTCATTTGCGGCTGCTCTGACTAGTTAACTTTCAACAGACGAATTATGAAGCACAGCTGTTTTCAAGCTCGATCTCACCTCTTCTGCAACACAACAATGTGTCACTTTCCTCATTATATGCTCATGTGTTTAGGTGATTGCTTGTGTGCACAATCATACAGGTACATTACTATTATGTGCTTTGCAGATTGCTCAATCTGTGACTCTGTTTATTCGATCGTCATGTTGATCAAGCGTCGTGTGTATGACTCGAGTTGATTGGTCTGGCTGTCGATAGAGGAGGAAATCAATCAACGAAGTCGTAAATGATCAGTCAGTTATGTGTTTTTTATGCGAAAGGATTCTTTTAATTTGGTGCAATTGTTGTTTAGTCTCATTGAGTTCGAACTAAAGAACATCTACCAGAAAAATACCTGCGATCAATGAGTGACTTCAGCTCATAGAAATCAGATCATTAGAGACCAGAGAATTCAACTTTTTTGGTTCGGAACATGCAGATAAAATTCGACTGGTCATGCATAATGATTCCAATGATATCTCAAGTTGGAACGAAGCTTCCCTCAGATTTTCGAAGTGAAAAACAAACTCAGTCAATAAGGATCCGTACTTCACTTAATTGATCATTTCAACTTCACATTTCTGACCATGACGCTTGTATCAGAGAACAGTGAGCATTTTTTGACGAGCAGAAACTGAGGATGAGGTTGATATCACATCAACGACATTAATTTTACATGAAGAATTTCGATTGTTCATTTTCTTTTCGGAAAAACACCAACACAATGGATTGTGTGCACAGCTTTGCGAAATGAATCATCACGAAATGTGATCCGAACACTTCAATAAATTGTTCCGTAATACGGCTAATTATTTTCATCTATCAGTGTTTTTACCGTTCCAAAATAGAATTTCGAAGCAGCACAATCAGCACATCAAGAAGTGAACGCGAGAAACGATCATAATTCATTGCTGTTTCCTCACATTCCCTAACTTATCAAAGTGCAAGCTCATCAATCACATGTGTGCACGAAAATTTGTGATCAAAATAGATCATCATCTCGTAGGTTATACGTTCCAATCAGCACTTCTTAAGAATGTCTTGTTGATTGCATGAGGTCAATTGACAACATTCAACTTAGCCGAGTAGAATTTTCTAACGTCAACTCAACAACTTGCTTACCAATGAATTTGGCTGATCAATCTGAACCGATGGATCAGCTTTCGTCACAATTGAGTTCTCATTCCTTGCGTATTACAAGCATATGTCAGTCAATATCACCAGTACACGCCGCCCATGCATAATGTTTGTACGCCCATGCATTAGATGTCTCATTATACGAATTATCAGGTAGGATATTGCTTCTTGCCACCATACAATTTCTAATCTGTGATGTTGATTTTGGCTGAGAGAACCGATTGCGAAATTTATTTACAAACTCAGGAGTCAACAAAAGATCTCATCTGTTTGTAAATAATAAGGTTGAATCATTTGCTAAACAGAACACATCCAGCTCATACACTCCACGTTGATTACGAAAGCACTTCAACGAAACAGTGAACGACGAAAATGTCCCTTCTGCATAACGTTACTTGATAGAATCTAAGCCAAATCGTCGTTGGAGAGTGTCAACGGATTGCAAAAAATGTCAAAAGTTAGAAGGGAACTGAGTAACTGTTCCGAAAAATTTTTGTCGCGGTGATTTTCACTGTTCATTATCCATTTATCGAGCTCGTGAATACAAACTAATACTGAAAGAATTGCACAGAACCAAGCAGAAATCCATAGGAAAATTTCAACAAAAACTATCCGGCTCGAAACATGACGTTTTACATCGCATATAAAATTTATTCATATCAGATGTAAATGAATTTTCACAAAACATTGCGTAACTGAACACAATTTGTGGTGTAATCTGAAGGCAAACACGTTTCGCTACCACTCACGATGGTACCTGAAACAACGAGTTTTATTATCGAATCATGCCACCGACTAATAGGATATTCTGTGATTGTAAAAGCTAATTGGCGAGCCAGCTTGAGCGTTTTTGTACCGCAGTAAAGCTTGTTATGCTCAGAGTATTAATTATGACTAAGAGGAAACCACATGGTGTCATCATAATTTTTCTGCAATGATCACGAATTTGCGATGAGTAATCCGCTAACAAGATGCTTTAAATATCATTGTATTGACCTTACAAAACCAAAACTTCATCAGCTATTCACTGAACTTTCGATGCGAATGTTAGAAAATCGTTAGTTTAGCATAAGCGCATGGACTCCGAGCAAAAGCAATGCTCTAAATTGTAACAGAATCGTAAAGTTACCACCTACCAAGGTAACTATCGCTATAATGTCAGTTGCGACTAGCCTGGAAGCGGATGAATGTTCAAATAGGTAGGAATAAGAAGACCGTAAAATTTTCCACTTCAGTATAAGGAGAATTCAAAGAGAAATTACCCGCGACAACGGCGGTCATGAAGCAAGCAATGCTGCCAGCGACTAAAGACCGTACCGCAAGACGAGCAAACGAGCGACGTCTCGACGGAGCCATTGCACTGAATATTCCCAACTGGGAACCAATCTGCGAGGCGTTCGAATAGCCACAGCAAGCGAATACGGCCATCATTTGGGCACGACCCTCAAATTCTTAATGTTCTTATCATGCTGTTAAAGCGTGAATCAAGTTTCTTCAGCAAAACAGTTCTGATCTCCTGTTTCTAGGGCACTAAACTTCTGCAACTCCTTTCGTTCAATTCTGAACAAGCTCAGCATTAATTTCACCGTAACTATATGGAACACACAATGTAGCTCATATCAACTTACTATCAATCGTAACCAATAATTTTCATGCTCAGAATGAGTCAGATCATTTGATCTATCTATTATCGATCATGAACGAATTTTGAATATTTGCTGATTTTGAGTAAGATGATCACAGATAGTTCATCAGATTACTCAGTACGACTCAAAATGGTTTGGTGTTCACCAAAAAATGAGAGCTACGCAGAAGAAGTTTGTGAAAAAATCAGGTAAGGATATTTAGTGGAATGATTTCGTCCGAATGGAGCTAAGAGTGAATACCCCGAGTTGGTTACGTCGTAACATTTCAGACATTTGTTGATACGCAATAAATTCGTTCAGCAATGTTTTAGTGCCAATAAGTTGCGCCACACGAATGATTTCTTGGTTGCGCCTTTCGGGATCGTTTGCATCCGATACACCCATCACGTATGCGAGTGGGTAGAACATATAACCGAGCAACATCTGAAGGGTGCAATGTGCTGGCATTACGCAATATGCCTATTATCAGTATCATTATTGAATTAATGGCTTTCTTGATTGCTATCATCAATTCATCCTCTGAAAGTGAGATGAATGAACAAGGAGCATCTTCTTCATCACCTTTGTTTTAATTCCTTTCATATGGTTTTGATTCATTGAACAATCCGCCAGTTAATACTCAATTGAAATGCTGCTATCTTTTTTTGCAATTCTCAATTGAAATGCTATTATCTGTTTCATTTCGTATCGCATTTCATTTGTGTAATACTCTTCAACCACACACTCACTCATCACTCATCTAACAGTCCTATCTACCAGCCTTTTCGTGATTCGTTCAATGTTGACGCGGAAATTCAATGGATGCCAAAATTCTGTTCTAGTTGATTAAGTGTTGATAATTACTATGAATCAATGATTGCAATCGACTCGTAAACGATGACACTTACATTGAAAGTGATTCCTTCGTATCCAATCAAACTGGCAAAGAATCCGATGAGTGTATCGGCGAAAGTGACGAACGCGAGAAATACGATAAGATTCGAGATGATCGCGAATATGACCGGCACTGCTTGAACGGCACCGTGGGATAACGCTTCCAGCAGTGTGTTCTCCTCACTTCAACTAGACAATACTTTTCTCATTCATTTCAAATGCCAAATGACCAGTTAAATTTATGTGATTAGCAACGGATCACCACGATAGTTCCTCGTTCCAGCATCTTTTCAATACTTTCAATTAGCAAATTCGAATTCAATAGGAACAAATAAACATTTTACTCGAATCTAATTCATTATTCAATAATGTTATCTTCATCGCATGAGAGGGAGAGCAATAGGACCATTGTAATTTGATAGATATTGAAGGTATTCAATCGAAAACTCGAAAAAACTGGCAGCGAATCACTAATGTATTTATGACCGCTTACGCTGGTGGAAATCGGAAGTCGTTTATATTCTTTTGCAATGATCGTTGAATTTCAGGTTGCATAATTTTCGAGACTGCCAGCACTGCTGGTGCGGACATGAGGTTCGAGGCGAGTAAGTAGGACGGGCATGCACCAAACGATATGTATATGGCAAACAGTGATCCAGAGATCATCGCAAAACCTATAAAAATCATATTTACTTATGCAAGCAGCGTTCTTTCATGAGTTATTCGAATCATGCTGAATGTTTCGATGTAAATTATCAGCGTTAAAGATGAAGCACTGATGATATCAGTTGGTAATACTGATATTCAGAGCTCTATCGAATAAAGCGACTGATTATTGAAGTCTCGGGAAGAATTCTATTGATAATATTTCACTGAATTAAAATATATGAAGCCCTAACCGGCCGTCAATGTTGCCATGATTTCACTTTCCGTCATCGATCTGAGCGATTGACGCATCATTACAGCAGCTTCAGTCTGAATTGAATTAATCAATTCAAATGAATTTTTTTCAAAATTTGATATTTCCTAATTTTTGGCTATCATTGAAGATTATTTGTTGCTTTCAATTCGAAATTAGAAACGCAAAACGAATAAATGAAAAATACAGATGATGATATCTCTAAATCAGTGGTTCTCACGTTCGGGTGCTTCATGACCAATTTTGATGATCTAGCAGGTTGCCGTTACCCCCTCCTCCCCATTAAACATGGAAATCGCATGTTAAGTTCAGATGACCGTTACGCTCAATCTTATTAGCACGTTCGTGATGGTAATCGACATCGCTGGGCCATCTCTTAGTTAGGCCGTTGTGTTGCTCAGTATTGTAATCGATCATGATTGCATGAAAAGCTGTTGTCTATGACGCGCTCATACACTTCAAACTGATGCAAATCAATTCTCATTCTTTTCGGACGTGTTGTATTCGCTCTTATCGCTATCACATGCGAATACCGTTCTATTGATCAGTTTTTCTTATTCGCTTCATCTCATTTAACTTCACCGTTCAAATAAACTTCTCATTCTGTAGTATATACTATTTACTGGATACGTTGACGATTGTTGACAACCGAAATCAACAATACAGCAATCGAATATTATTGTTCAACAACGTTCGACAGTCAAATGAACAATTATAGAGTGTGTTTGATAGAATGAGAATTTGACTTTAATTATTCAGTGAAATGAATGAGAAATTAACAGAAGAGAACACTTTTGGTGATAAAAGCTATGAGAGCGATTGCAACAGCAAGGAAAAGAATGAAAACCTTGCGAAAACAAATAAAAACCTTTTTAGACATAACAACTGCACAAAATACTAATTTCCCGAACCCCTCCATTACCCCTTGGCACCTCCAAATTACCCAAAATGGGTAATTTCACTTCTTATGCGAACCACTGCGCTAAATGTTGACTATCTTTACATATACTGATGTGTTACCGGTCCCAAGAATACGGATGCAACAGCGTTGAGAGATTCAGCTGCAGTTGTACCCATTGAGTACTGCAAACAGATGGCCATCTTCAGCAGAAACCATTGCACTACACCCAAATAGTAGAATGTTGAACATAACGACGCGAAGAAAATGATAATGGGCAATGACTGAAATCAGTTTCATCATCAACCGATGAGTTAATAGTTCATGTTCGCTAATTCAATCAGAGTCAACCTAAAATATCAGAATTTGCATGTCCACTTCCTAATGCATCGCGAATAGGAAAATTCATCAGATGGACCAATTTTTACACGCAATATCTAGAAATTGGACTATGAAAGCAATAGTAAATTAGCAAATAGTGCTAATTCTAACAATATGGATTTTAAACGTACCGTAAAGGAGAAAGGTCCCTCAATACCGCAGATATTCGGTGGCTTCGGAACGAAACCGAATACGAACGTTGTACCATTACTGGTGTAATCAAGGAATCGAACTAACTGCTCTGTTGCCCACTGAAACGCGATTTGACCTGCTGACCACTTCAGCACAACGAATCCGGCTACATATTGCAATAAAATACCCCACAACACCGGACTCCATTTCACCTGAAACAAGTGGCGGGCGTTGTATTGGTGTTGAATATAGTGCAGAAGAACCCTTGTACTCACCCAAAATTTTTTGTAGTTACTAGATGCATCACCGAGAATGTTATCTTTCTAAACATGAGTTGTTTTATCCAACGAATCGTCGTAAAACGAAAGAAATTTTGTGCCTTTATTTTTCAACTATGTAATTTGCTGAACTAAATTTTAGGTGCCTCATCTGAGCAGAATTTCTAGCTTTGCAATTCTATCTCAATGAAATGCAATGGAGGAATAGGTGTGCTGGAATTATTTGAAAAGCACTCACCCTTGCTGGATTGTTGGAAAGTAAAACTGATATGAACACAAGTAGTAATAACGATGCGAGTGATATCAAACGAACTCGATCACGAATACATCCGTACAAAACATATGCGAATAGTCCCAAACCGATGGCGGCACTCAGAACCAAACGTAACCGAAACCAATTGATTTTCATCGTCAAATGTTTAAGCTTATCAAGAATTGACTGCGGAGTGAAATGCATGACCATTTGCATGAGTATAACCATCCAACAAATGCCGATCATGACAAGTAGAGGTATGGCTTTTTGAAAGTCATGAACAATACTGAATATCAGATAGACATTGAAGAAGACAAAGATGGAACTGAGGCATGTCAATTTTAGAAATGTGGCATTCATATGAAACCACTGATTAGTCGATTGAAGGAGTTTTGCCGGAGAAAGCATTGCTGCCGAATGGTCATGTGGTGAATGAATATTGCAGAGTGACGAGCTGAAATACGAGTAATTGAATTGTTGAAATTTGCAATCACTTCAATGACATTTAAAACAATCAACTTTTTAATGAATGCTAAACACGTTGAACTACATCAAAACGCATATTGCTGCATACATTTCGAATGCATTTATGAGTGTTCATACGAATTCAATGATAAGAAACAACATGCATAACATTTTTCCACCTTGTAAATGCATAAAGATAACAATGGAACATAACCATTAAAATCCCATAAAACGCTAATGAAAGCTCACTTCGAAAGTATGAATCAACTATACAGCAAACATGAAACTAAAGTTTGCATTGCGATATGCTCCTGTTAGTGCACAATAAAACGAAGGATACTTAATATGCAATTGCGGCTGATGACATTTTGGAGCTACGAGAAATAAGAACCACCCGAAATATGATCACCTACACTTTAGAACGTCTCTTGGGCATGTCAACTGTTAAGAGCAGAGAACCTGTCAAAAAACTGCGGAATGCTCATAAAATTCACCTGCGCATTTTATAGTTAATCAATGTTGACATTTGAATTGAGACGTTTCAGATAGCAAAATTTATGCATTGTGACAAGCTGTCATGTCCTACCATTTCTTACAAACTTTGACACAACGCAGGAGATTGGAATTTCACCATTTCAGCGAAAAATCACCTTCAAAAGTGATATCACGGCTTGAGAATGAAAATTTTCTCCACTGTTCAGGTGCGATATGAAAGCACCCAATCGTCTTCAGAGTGATCAATAGTTGATTCAAAAAAAGATCATTGAAAATGATGACAGCAGCTGAATTCAGTCGAAACAATTTATTCAAATTGAACATATTGGTAGTATGATAGACAAAGATACATTATGGTTGATGAGAAAATCTTAATTGCATTATGATGGTTCCACATCTAGCACTGTTATTTGTTGATTGCTGATACTGGAACAACCTCGAAATTCACTGACGTTTCTGACTGCGATCGAGATCATTGTGACTGAAATATCGGAAACGAACAGATCTGTTGCGTCTACAGTATCGTCTTAATCCATAAAAAGTGACGTTCTGTATTATTATTAGTATCCAACACCACATTTTTCGATAATTATTTTCCAGCGATCTCTGAACATCAGCATCGATCCATTTTGAACTTATCACACACAGAAAAGAACAGCGGTCGAACTTATCAAAACAATAAGCATAATTTGGAATTATTCTGATCGTCTCAGTTTCATTACATCGTATAACGATTCGACAGAAGCTACACTTTTAGATTTGAGTTTTTTTTTCACAAAGATTCCTAATCGCACTCTAGTGACTCACCTCCGTGCTATTCGATTCGGATCCTTTGTCTTGATCATTTCCCTTCTTTTTATTACCTTTGCCATTGTCATCGTAACGTTCAATGGACTCTGAATCGCTATCATCACTTTTTTGACTTTTTTCACTTCTCAGAGTTTTGATCTGAAATTTCAATCAAAAAATGAAATTGGTGTGATCAAAACGAATAGCCAATTTGAGTTGACCGTACATTAATGGAATGTTTTGAATCTCAAAAACTGAGCTAACATTTGTTTGACTCGGCGTTGGCTCTCCTACACGCTTGCTGAGATCCGGTACAGGAGTGGTTGGCTTGCCGGGTTCACACGCAACCGGAGGGCAAACTCGGGCAGAAGCAGGATTTGCTGGTAATGGTGCTCGTAATTGTTGGAATGATATCTAAATTTTGCATTCACTCAATCAGTTCAAACACTAAAAACACTGAAAGGCACCTGTATCAAAATGAGAATGATCTGAAAAGAGTTATCCGGCCAATCCTTAATAAATAACTCTTCTTCAACATGATTACATTGTAAAACTAGTAAAATCAGGCAAACGATAACGTAACGACTCACGTTCAAATTCTCGTCAAGACAAACAACCGCAGCAGCGTTATTGAATAATCCAGCATAATTTGGTGCCGAGAATACGGTTATCAACATTCTTCCGGTCATTATTTCGTAACCATCTTGGACAGCCTTAATTAAGTGTTTGCTCGATTGGCGATGCACTGGCGTTGAAGTGAACTTTTCGCTGGAAACTTCCAAAACAGAACGATGAAAGCAGCTGACCTGATGAGCACGAATGACCAAATCGATGTTGAGTCGCTTGCAAGTGGCTGTTACGACGTCCTTTCCAAACACATAACTTATACCTCTCGGTGAATAGAACCAACCTGTACCTTTATTCGTCGGATCGGCCCATAATAAATCTGTCACCGCTCCTTTTGCCTTCAAACAAAATTATTGTATTATCGATATACGTCTACAGCAGTGGTTCTCATACGGATGAAATTACCCATTTTGGGTAGTTTGGAGGTGCCAAGGGGTAATGGAGGGGTCAGGAAAACAGTTTCTCTGATGGTGTTATTCATCTCGGCCATGTAAATGCGGTTAGATGATGGCAACATTGAAATCACATCTATTTGTCTTTAAATGCCGTTTCAACAGGATTTTCATTCTTTTCCTTGCTGTTACAATCGCTCTCATAACTTTTATCACCAAAAGTGTTCTCTTTAGCTAATTTCTCATTCATTTCACTCAACAATTAAAGTCAAATTCTCATTCTATCAAATATACTCTATAATTGTTCATTTGACTGTCGAACGTTGTTGAGCAATCAATATCCGATTGTTGTATTGTTGATTTCGATTGTCAACAATCGTCAACGTATCCAGTAAATAGTATATACTGCAGAATGAGAAGTTTATTTGAACGGTGAAGTTAAATGAGATGAAGTGAATGAGAAAAACTCATCAATAGAACGGTAATCGCATGTGATAGCGATGAGAGCGAATACAACACGTCCGAAAAGAATGAGAATTCATCTAACTCAGTTTGAAGTGTATGAGCGTGTCATAGAGAATAGCTTTTCATGCAATCATAATCGATTGCAATACTCAGGAACACAACGGTTTAACAGAAGGCCCAGCGATGTCGATTACCATCATGGAAGGGCTAGTAAGATTGAATGTAACGGTAATCTGAACATAACATGCAATTTCCATGTTTAATGGGAGGACGGGGTAACGGCGGTCTGCTAGATCACCAAAATTGGTAGTGGAGCACCCAAACGTGAGAACCACTAGTCTACAGCTTCAAAACATCAAATTCTCGGCGAAAATAAATACCGGCGGCTCGCATGGTCGATCTATTTTTCGAATTATATCCAATGAAGTGAGTTTCGGCGAAAGGCCACCGTGCATGCAAAGAATGCGTCCAGAAATAAGAGCAGCCAACGGAAGGCGATTGAATACTGACTGGAAATCCCACCAAAGACCAGAACTGCAAATGAAATCCGAGTGTAACGGTTAAAAAAGTGATCAAATGCTCCGACACTCAAATGTTTGTAGTGGAATTAGGAACCAAATTAAAAAATTGACCAAATTAGATTCTAAGCAAGCGGAAAAACCACTCAATAACCTGTATTTAGAGACGCATTCGGTATAAAATCCATAAATTCTATTCACCATCGGTATTTCGTGATTGCCTCGCAGCAAGAAGATACGATCTTTGTAGCGTAATTTTAACGTGAATAAATACATGACTGTTTCAAGTGATTGCACACCTCTATCGATGTAATCGCCAAGAAATAGCATTTTCACCTGAGGGATTCGGCCGATTGTGTCGAATAATCGATGCATATCCTGTAACGTCAACACTCACCAGCTATTCTAATCGTCGCAACATTTGCAAATTTCTCAAAATCGCAACAATTCAGACCTGATATTGACCATGTAGATCACCGATAACTTTCACGGGTGCATCCAATTCAATGAGTGACTTCTCTTCCATCAAAATGTTACTCATCCATAGCAGAATTTTGGCTATATCAATCGCATTCAATATCTTAGTGATTGAAGGTGCTTCCTGCAATCGAAAAGAGTGACTGAATGAGGAATAGTTGATGATCAATTGAAGCAACAAAGAAATGCCGCATCAAAGAGCATCAGCTCCAGCTTAGGCTTAAGCACCACTCTCAGTTTCAGCCTAAGCTCTAACCTCATAAGGAAAGATCATAACTTTCTAGACGAGTTACATATAATCCATGGCCGAGAAAATCACAGATATTATTCATGCCCAACAACGATAAGAAAAAAAACAATGTTCAACGTACGAATATTCCATTTCGTATATTGAAAATAAACAATTACGAACTCGATTACAAAATGTAGTTCATTTTGTAATTTAGCTCGTAAGCTATTTCATATCGTTGTTGCTTTCGTAATCTAGTCATAGAATATTCTATAACTAGATTACGAAATGAACAACTTCGAGAAGTCTCGAAAGCAGGGTCAGCGGATCGGACAACTCCTGAATGTTTAGAGCCAATACTCTCGGACGCACATGTCAAAAGCCGAAATGACCGGACACGTCAAAAGCAATGAACAGTCTGGATTTGTTTCAGTCTCGGTGTGATCATCTTAAGAGGTGTTGGTAAAGATGAAGAGAGAAGAAATTCCAATCAAAAGCGCACCTGATTTTTGGAAATTTGATTCAAACCTTTGATGATATCATCGAGCCATTCGTTCTTCGGTGGTGTTAACACCATCTTGTGAACTTATTCGATAAATCACCAAAAACTTTGTCCGTTATTCAACTCGAATACTCGGTCTGTTGTTAAATCTTGTTGACACGTCTCGAAGCCGATATTAACCAGCTGACCACTTTTGGTCAACAGCACAATACAAAATACTCATTATGACGGTTGTGAAAGTTACTCCACTGTTGAGCCAATGAAATTTGCAACTTTCCCCATGCTGATTCCTGTTTTGAATTTATTTCTCGTCGCATTTCTAGAATAATTTGCAAATTCGGTTACATCTATGCATCAACCCGAACACGATGCGATTCGTCTTTCGTGCTATATCTATATATTTGATTTGCACAATTCAATCACAAGCGTCACATGAAATACTCATGAGATTACTCTCAATTTTATAAGTTAATTGTTTTGAATGATATAATTTGCGAATTAATTTGATCGTCGTTCCTCTCAATTTGTACGATCAACCCTTTTGTTTCTTTGCTAAATAAGATCAAGTTTCGTGACTGATAATACAGCGCCGCATTCATAATGTTTTCGCTAATTTCATGATGACTAGACCAGATGTACATGATCCCACTGGATGACGTACAGCTGAAGGACAGTACAGCTTCCGCGTGCACGTACAGCTGTTGCACATACAAATATCCATGAACGATTCAGAAAATAATGAATTTATTTTCGTTATCAGTGTCACATGACATATTCATCTGTATAGGTATGAGATTACTCTCAATTTTATGAGTTAATTGTTTTTTTTTTGATATAATTTGCGAATTAATTTGAGCGTCGTCGTTCCTCTCAATTTGTACGCGATCAATCCTTTTGTTGCTTTGCTAAATACTCATCGAGTTTTGTGACTGCTGGATCGACATAGTTAACGTATAATTTAGCGGCACCGAATGTTTGTGGAAGTGCTAGGTAGAGGAGGAAGATTACCTGAAATTGAAAACAAGTTGTGCTGCTCGAATTCAGACATAGATTACGTAATCCATCATATCCTTATATTTAAGGATACGATGATTTACGAAAAACGATATTGAATGGTTGCGAAGTATCATGAAGATTGCAGGTGAAAGGTCTTTATTGGATCAATGTAAGCTTGATTGACTGCTAGATGCGATAGAAGAAAATGAAGTAGAACCTTAGCAAGCCAATAGAGAGGAATCACATCCATGATCACATGTGCAAAGAAGTCGATCAGTGAGAAGAATGCAAATACAGTCCAATAGGTCAGCCACTGCGTATCGTCATCCTTCTCGGCCGTGCGAATAGCCTAAGAAATGACTGACTGTAACGATTTTGGATTATAAAAAGCGTGAAAAGTGGGTAATGAAATGATAAAATGCAAAACGAACCTTTACAGATGCGTACGCTGGATATGCGAAACCAATCGCATTGCAAAGAAACTGAGCGCATTGCCCCACGATAAGGTAGAGTGCAACCACACCTAATATACCATAAGCCAGCTGAAAGTGAGAATTGCGGAACATGGATATAACTGGCAGCTCGATAACTTGAACGATCAATGCTATCGATCAAACCGAACTTTCAAGGATGCCTATGCAGGAGCTCTAAACGATTTTCTGTGTCACCAATCATTTAAGTGAATCGTGGATAATATGCACTATTGTGCAGGATGGCGCCACTCGTTTCGTGAATACAGAAATAATAGTTATGATAAAATTAATAATCATGTTCATTCGATTGTCATGGCATTTTTGCCATCACGAACAATTGAAATCCATTGCGCTTCAACGGTGCAAATTAATGCAGATGAAAGGTGACTTGAATGGCGAAGGAAATTTAAATTGTATTTTATTATTCTTTGGTTTTTCTTGAGTGAAACAGACCAATCTGCATTATGAAATCATGGAATCATGTTCCGATGCTGACCTTTTCACGTTGCAAACCGGTGGACTGTTCAAATTTGCTTAGGGCTTTATCGATCGTGACATTTTCTTTATCGTAAAGAAATGCAATCAGCTGCGGATGTATATCACTGAGGCTATTCACTGTGGTTTGACTTGCTGCCTCGGGCAACTCACGTTTGACAACTTTCATCATTTTGTTCCCTCTTTAAGAGTATTCTTTGTTATTGCTGAAATCATTGACACGTATTGTCAAAGAACTCACGATTCAGTGCACATTCCTTTGAATGATACGATGACCTAATGTTGCGTCATACTTTGAATAACTTAATGTTGCATCATACTTTGAAGGATACGATGACCTAATCACTAATTTGGTCACGTAATCAAATTCCTTTGAATCAAACCGAGCCCATGAGGTGACGATTTGAGTGAGCTGTAACAGAATTTTTCAGTCTCGCTGATGTGTTTTCCGGAGCAACTTTCGGCCGCGATACGCGACGACCGTAAAAATTAGGGAACGATGAGCGAGCGAACAGATGAAACATTCGAAGAAAAATATACCAGATCGCCAGATCCAGTGAATGGAAATAACGTGAAATGGCTCGGATCGAGCTATTTAAGTGCTTCATCTAAAGCGATTTAAGCAAATTCACTTGACGAACTGAACTTCGCATACCATCGACTGATACTTTTGCATGTTGTCAGGCTATATGGCAAACATGACAATAGGTTGCTATCGCTGCACAATAACTGAACTTAATGGCAAATACTGCCAATTTCTGGAAATTACACGACTTTGTAAGAAGGGTGTTGTGGTAGTCTGTTGATTTCAGTTGATCGATGTTGATTTCAGTTTATTTATTTGTATATGTCGAATTTCCTTCCATTCGTTCGAGATCACTTTCAAATAGCTTCAGATTGTTTCAATTCGCAGATAACGTTATTCTTACCGTCGGTCACTCCTCTCTTGACTGTGAAACTCTCAATTATACTTTATTATTCTTTGCTTTTTCTTGAGCGAAACAGACCATTCTGCATTACGAAACCTTGAATCTAAATTGCACCTTTATTATATTCTGCGAAATTATATGTCTTGTAGTGAACCACAGTGAATTGTACTCTCATGTCGTTAAATTGATGATAAGTGAAACGATGCGCTATTTTGATGGCCTCAAATATCAATCTCACTTTCCAATTCTGTCGCAGTGTTACGGTAACTGATAATCACCGTAATCAGATCACATGCGCTTTTTCGTTAGCATTTATTTATGCAATGCTGATCAGATTTTCAGACTGGCTTTGACGCAAATGGGATAATTTTTAGATTGGTATTGGCGTAAATGAAATTATCTCAGAGCCTTTTTGAAATGGTTTATTAATTTCCCGAACAATTTTGCTATAATTATTCCAGAAATGTCACTTTTGAACTGTTAACGGATAATCTCAAGAAAAAATCTCATTTTTTCTTCGCAGAAAAATTACATGTAAAAATGACGATCACTTATTGTTTTCGAGGCTATTCGAGGAAAAATCTATTTTTGTGGATACTTTCCGCAACTCTTGAACTTTTCCAGTGTTTATGAATGTTCAACGTTCACTGTTTATTTGAAGAGTTCAGTAAATTAACTGTCATAATGTGACGAAAAATGTTTGAATCCAATCGTGAAGAGTCGATGAGAAGCGAAAAAAATTTTAATTGTTTCATTGAAAGTCATTGAGTTATAAATTATTTCATTCGTTTGATCTCCCATTCAACATATTATAACAATGATCAATACGATTACACAAATATGCTTCTTCTATCTTATGCGATGACTCAGAAGCATCATACTATCCGCTCATCACCTATTCCAACAACTCACTTTAGAACTGAACCAGTTGACAATAAAAGTGATGATATGAAGCCGGTGGATTTTTGTAATTTATAGCTATTAGCCATGGATTAAGCATGAAACGTGCAAAATTCGCTGACGTTTAATTGTCTTCACATAATTCTAACTCATTGTCAGATTCTGATTTTGGGCCCGATAATAACTGATTTTGCATGAAATGGTTATCAAATGAATCCAATTTTCCCCCAATTTTGCCAAAAATTTTCGGCTGACTTAGATTACACAACACAAAAGCAGAAATCTGCAGGGTGTGCAGAAGAGAGCTTCTAATTGACTTTCAGTAAACTTGTGTTTGTGGCTTTAGATAAAAGTATAGTGAATGAACTTGGATATTAAGATGGTGATGTTTCCATATGTGAGTAAATGCACTCAGTTTAATTATTGCGATGAAATTCGATTTTATCGCGATGTGATGCAATTTTCATGTTCAATACAATCAACACGATGTTACCGTTTTTATTTGCGTTTTACTTCACTTTCAATTCAATTCAATTCAGTTCAGTCGGATGCATTGCGAAACAACAAAAAAAATGCTCATCTAAAAATGATTCATTCCATCAAGGAAATTTGGTGTGAAAATTTTGATACGAAATAGCATTAGTGAGTTGATCAATGACCATTTCACACTGTCCGTTGCAATCTTTAAAGATAATTTAGGAACGGATACCAACAAAACGATTCTTCTCACAATCAGAACAGCATCCGCACAGTTAGTTCATCTTTCGTGCTGTTTTCATTTGCATTCTTGCAAATTAATGAGTTCGCTGAGTGCATGGGAAAAGCGATCGCTCTGATTAATAACGAAACTTGTGTCAACAATGCTAGGAATTTATGAACAGATCAAATAAAAAGCACTCCTTTTGAAAGACTTTCGAAACACATCTGATTGAAGAAACGACTGCGGAAAGAAGAAGGAAGACAGGAAAAAAATTAATCGAAAACAAATAATTAAAAGGAATGCATAACGAGATCTATTGGTCTATGACCAATTGGTATTAACGACGAAATGTCAGAAACAGAAAACTGCGAGAACTTATTCCTAATAATTGATTATTAACAGAAATTTTGAGCACTCCTCGAAAAAACTGCCGTCCAGCATATACAATCGATAAATGCAGTTGTTTTGTCATGAAATACCTCTGGAAATTCACAGTAACTGACAGGATTCATTCGACTGCCACAACTGCCATAAGAAGATTATTTCGATTGTGCTCAATGCACTTGACTCACATTTATTGAGCATACAATTATAATGTGCACACAGCAAAAATACGGCTGCTATCACTTCTATAAAACCAAATTAAATCACATATTTGAATGCATTGAATTGAGACATAAGCCGCCACTCGAAACATCCTCAATGAAGAATTACTGCCACCACATAAAGATCGCTTGCAATTGAATTTCATGACAGACGTGACATTATTATTTACAAACTGGAACACAGATTCAATCATGAATAAATTACTACATGACATCAACGAATACATCAAATATATTCATCACAGAGCAATGGAATTCTATCGGGTGAGTATGAATCAATGAAGAACATTTGAATTGCACCATTCGAACGAAATGAATAAAGTTTCGCAGAATAACTTGAACCTTTAAAGCACTACATCAGATTTTTGCCGTCCGCGTACCAAGAACGGCACTGTGTTGAAGAACCAGATTGGAATTTTGAATAACTGAGAACAGAAATGAGACGGCAGATGAACGATGAAGTGGCATAGATATCGAATTTTATAGATGAGCCTGGCTATCGCTCACCACTACTTATCGTTCACCAGTAAAAATACAGTTCAGCGAATGACAAACAGAATCCTAGCAGTTGATATGACAAATGGATATCTGGAGTGTGTTTCAAAGACAGTAACAACATTTGGAGATATTTGCGCTAATAGAAAGAACAACCACGAAAAGGTAACAAGTGATCTAGTATTACGTTATGGATCAACCACTAAAATAAGACCAATCAACAACGATCATGAACACCTGGCCCGTTTACAGCAAATTGAACCCGAGGAAATGCTGCAGGAGCATGAACATAGTTCTGCATTTAAGAATGTGCTGCCTCGATTCAAAGACAGGATTTGATCCATTAAGCTGTCGGGATCAGAAGTGACGGCTCGTAAATAAACGAGCTTTACTCCTCGTGGTCACAGATATCTCAGATGCTTTTCTTGTTCAATCTGACGACAGCCATTACGTGATGAATCGAAGAGAAGTTCGACAAATTCGGCATAACAGATAAGAATATTTGGTTTCAACAAATGTCATGACGAGATTAGACGAAATACTTAAACGAGTAGATCCTTGGAACGCGAACGAGAATCAGATTCAGGAAATGGATTGAAGATGAGCGAACAAATCAATGAACACTTTCAGAAATTCATAACTGAACAAATGCAGCAAAAGATTGGAATGATACTAAACTGATCACCAGACAAAACGAATCAAAAGTTCGTTTAACTTTTCAATGAGATGACAACAGTATCAGTAATGAAACATCAAAAATGAAACAATAGAACATCTGAGCTAAAAGCAAGACAATTTACATATCTAATCGGCAACATAATAAACCGGATACAAACAACCATCGCTAGTTTTCACAAACGGAAGCATCGGACAGGAACCTTCTGCATCTGGATAAACGGACACTGGTGAAGGTGATCCGGCAGTGTTTCGAGACATCTTCGTACAGTCGATTACTTCCATCCGGATTCGTAATGTGTCAGCAAGAAGACACAACTCATCCTGAAAGCAAAATCTCATGAAACGGTCAATTTTCGAATGAAAATGACTTAAGCTCTTTTCCAGCGATCAGTTTCTCTTTCTACACTGAGTCAGTGGGTTATTAGGTGGGTTTACAATTAAGTTTATGAAGATCGGATATTTATTCACAGTGATTCTGGTTGATTTTGAAACGAACTTGTTGAAAAAAAAACGACGACGACGTCAATTTAATGGATGATTTTAGTGACCACAGATCAAAATCACTAAAAAATAAATGCGCAAATAAATGCATCCATCCATCCGTCATTCATCGAATAGTTGACGCTTCGAAAATGTCATTAGTAAGAAAGCTATTCAATTGTCGAGAATTGTTTTAATGCTTTGCACTGTTCATTTGCTCATCTCATTATGATCCCATTTCAAATTAATGAATCACATGTAATTGTTTAACGAATTCACGCATTCAATCCCAACGGATTCAATGCAGAAACGAGTAGGTGCCACATAGCGATAAAATTAACGCGTTCTTGTCGAAGCTACGCGCAGAAAAGTACACATTTGAAATAATCGTATCGTTGCTTCGAATAAGTTTCATTGCCGAACATTCCTCAAGAGGTTTAATCATCCTAACGTCATCCATGATGAGCTCAGTTCCGCGAAATGAGTTCAACGATTTTGAATATAACTATTTCGCTCGCAGCCTCCGTTGTATCCTTCTCAAATGAGGAAGTTTCAATGAGAATGACGCATCAAGCATTTGCAAACTCAAGTCGATACGACTGGAAAGTTTACGCTTCCGAGCAGACCTTCCCATAGTGGGAAATTACCTATTTTTCAGCAGTTTCTGAGTAATGGAGGGGCTGGGGAAGTTAGTTCTGACATTATGTATGGAAATAGTGGAGGGGCAGGGTAGAGCAACGACGACTGCCAGACCATCGATGAGGGTAATGGAGCACCTGACGTGAGAACCACTGCTTTAAAATAAGCAAAGTTTGTAATTCTAGTGCTCGACTGGCAATTTCTTGCTTGATTGCAAAAGTTCAACACCGATCACCATCGCTTCTCATTGAACAAGTGTAACAATCGAGGCCACATCTTTCACTTATCGAAACGAACAGCTTTTTAATGAATGCATCAAAAATAACTCTCTCAAAATAAAGCTGTGAAGTCCCCCAACTAACCACTAACAAAACCTTTTACATCGCATAAAGTTCACGGTGTTAAAATTCATCGTACGCAGACGAATCGTACACCATTGATAGGCGAAAATTTTTGCGTTACTTGACTTTTTCCTAGAGTCAACCGAATTTTTGCATGCTCTCTTGCAACGAATCAAATTCATCGTTGCGTGCCCACGACTGACTGGCTATATCGGAAATTTACTTGTATAAAAAAGTGTGCCTCAAACGTCACTGAATGTCAAATTAAAGATAACGAATTGAAATGCACTCAATCTCAGTCGTTACACTTTTACCAGCTGTGAGCTTTTGACTATCAAAAAACTGCTATAATTAGCATCGAATGACGTAATTGTAAAGAAGATGAAGAAGAAAATGGTGTAGTTCTTGATGGTGCTTATCCCCAGTGATTATGTGTGTAATCAGTGGAGATAAGACAAAGATACTTCTTCGTAAAGTGACGGCAACTTGTCTGAATGGATCGCTGATTTTGATAGCATTAATCAATCAATCAAACGATTCCCTATCAAAAAAAGCGATCAATTTTACTAACTGCATTAATGCAGACAGATCAATTCTACCACGTCATTACCTCAGCAGTATTCATTTTTTCAAGTCAGTCATAGTCTGCTGCAGCAGCAGCTAACTCCTATTGCATTTGACCGTGTTCAATTTTTTGAATTCATCATATTTCGTTGGAAAGAAATCGAAACTTTGGAAAAATTCTTCTCATTGGTAGCTTTCATCAGGAGTTGCTTAGAAAACTGAATATTACACACAGCTCAACGAGTGGATCCAACGGATTTCATGCGTATGTTTGCATTTACATTTGCACACTTGAGCAACAGGCAATTGGGCTTGTTTGAAGAAGGAATAACATTATGACATCACCATCATCATTGTCACATCCACAAGTGATCCATTATGAAAACATATTGCTAGGCAATCAAACAAAAATATTTGGCTCTGAGTGATGGGTTGACACTCAACAGTAAAGTCAGGTGAACAAGCCAAAGCCAATCCAAGCACTCATTTGTTGACAATCGATGCAGTAGCAAACGCGTTGTAATACAACCGGAAGCTATTTGAGCGAAAATTCACACAAAAAAGCGCCATTAATAAGTAATTACCGCGTAGGTGTATTAAGCAAATTCGTCTGATTCGATCTGCGAACACTCCAAGAACTAATCTGCGCACAGTTGTAAGTATCAATACAACGAGCAATAGTTACAAGACCATAAATTCTTCTCATTGTTACCAAAGGATACGAAAGTCTTCGAAAGAAGTTTCTCTTGCCCGAATTCCATTATGAAATGATGAAAGTAAACGTCCATTTGCTCAGTATTCAGCTTAATTCAAGACGATCAAGAGCGATTGAAATTAGCATCATTCAATTGCTCAAAATGCAAAAGATTGATCCTGACCTCATGAAAGTGAAAACAGATTACCCCTTGATGTCACTGATCTTTCGCACATGTCCCTAAGCCAAACCATTCGTCAGTCATATCAGTTTCAAACACTGTTATGACGCGAAAATACTCACATCAGCATACCTGCACATATGTCAAAAGCAACATTCCATGTGCATGAAGTATTCATTATTGCCTTGAAATCCTCCTCAATTTATCGTGACACAATTATATCACTGATTACTTGCATTGCATTAATCATATAGCATATGCGCGTTGAGTTAGCTGAGAGATATCGTCCCAATTTCTCTCAATAATTGCGCACGTTAACATCGGCCGACGAACGTTCACTTTGGCATGCCCTCACAAATATGTCAATTCATATTTGATCTGTTGTAAAGTTGTTGCAATTAAACATGTAATGAATAAATTATTCATATAGTAGTTACTATGTTTAGTCTGTACCATATCTATATATAGTTATGTAATACACATAAATATAAATATGTGATCTACCGTAGGTCAACTGTGCGTTACGTCATCGATGGAACACACACCGGATTCGTCATATCTCAACGATCTTATCGAACAAACACAAAAAGCGAGATAACCGCTTTCATTGAGCATTCTTCAAAATTCAACAAATATTACACATTTCTTTCGCAATTTCACTAGTATTGGTGGCCAACTCAAAAAAAATCTCATTCAAGTGTACCGAGACTGATATTCACCAGATCTGGTTTTTTCTCCAGTTCATTTCTATTTCACAATGACGAATTTTGAAGAATAAGATGTATTAGTCATTAAAATAGCTGAAAAAATCCATTTTACATGATATTCGAAGACGTTGAACGGATTGTTTTAGTCAGAAACATGATCTGTTTGATGGATTCGCTCTTATTGTGTTGAAACGAAATTGTTGGCAAAGCCGTTGCTGTGATTTATGACTTATTTGTCAAAAAAAAACATGGATGGCGAATCAAATGACTCAATCCGTAATGCGTCTCAGCCATTGACCTAAGAGGAACTGCTTGCCTGCTTAGGACACAAAAAGTGTGATTGATGATTTACGGGTATGCGTTCGTTTGCATTGCTCTGAAATAATGTTAGAGAGACAAAGCGTGCGATTTGATATGACTTTCAAAGGAGAAACAGAATAACGATTGGAAGATAGAGAAAGCGTTTGAGTGGAACTGAAGTACGGTGACATTTAGAATTATGTAATTGTTTTGCATCATTATTTATGCTATTATGCAATCATAATCATATACGGGACTGTGATGTTATGTAAACGGATTTCGTTGTTCGCTGCACATATACGACGCATAATGAGAATTACGCAATCAGCTAATGAATTCCTTCAATGGGCTAGGCACATAGATGTAAGGCCAAACGATTTTCGTGCCGAACCGAAAAGATTCTCTGAATAAGTGACCGTTCATGGTAGCTCGATTAGATGGACGGTTTTTAGGCGACATATAAGAACTGAGGATTAAGATAAGCTTGAAAATGATAGTGTGATAAGAGGAGATGTCCTTTGACCTGATGCTATTAATCGCTTTATAGTCGTGTCTTTTTTAATACTGCTCTATGATCATCGGAACTGATCCCCATCCGTCGTTTGTCAGCGGAATAATACAGATAAAATTTTGCCTCCCTAGTCAAAGCCAGCCAGACATGCGAATCGGTTTGCATGTCGATATCGCATCAATCACATCATCATCATCATCATCATGTAACATCTTTCGTAGCTGACACGATAAAACGGATCGCTTCAGTGACATTTTAACATTTTCACATCTAATACCAACAACGGGACAATCTGTCAAATTTTTTGCTTCATTGATGTTCAACCTTCTCCGGAAATGAAATCATTCCAGCCAAGCAGAAGACACTTGCTCTTTTGCTTAGCCAAAGAAAGTTTGCTAGATAGAGATCAAGCAGTAGATAATTTGAGGTATTGGATAAGCGAATTGAACGAAGATCGTAAATTGAAATTTCTATCCGAAATGACGTGGTTCATGAATTACAGGCCGGTGAAATTTGAGATACGATGGACGATGACGTAATGCATTCTCAACAATTGCTTGCATTCAACCTCTCGTTGCTTTTTAACGCAAACGAAAAAGTCACCGGGTAGTCACAACAAGTTTCCTCTGATAATGGCTACTTCAACCTGTCAACTCAAATTCTTCTTGAATGCTGCTTCATCAAAATGATCAGCATCATATTATCAATCGCATCCTCACGTCAATTTTCCCAATGCTATCCGTAGGCTTATTTGTTTAATGACGTATGAAATTTATTCATTGACAGTCTAATCTGTTTATGTATTTATGTTTGTCTATTTATCCAATTGTTTATTAATGGTTCGCTTATTTATTTAGCTGACTCTCCATTCACAGTGTTGTTTATCAATTCACTGAATGCGTGAACTGAGCGTTCCAAAACAGTTATAGACATTATAATGGAAACTGATAAAGCGCTACTTGATTAGCATTTATTTACGTACACGCATTTGAGTTGCAGGATAATTAATTGATTCAGCTTGCATCTTGCGATAAGCCAATGGCTATATTATATATGTTATATATATATATATATATATATGTGCTTATAACAATTGCCTGAATTCATCCTTTCACTAAAATTTGTTCTAATGTTATATGAGCTGTCATTAAATATTATATGTGTGCAAAGGTAGCTATAATATCATGTTGTCAGTAAGCATTTAACGAATTATTCATCAAAGCTTAAATTAATGAATAACCAATTGAGTGGCTTGCGCGTAACCAAACAAATTTAAGGCTGTCTCGTTTTTTCTATATTGTAAAATCATATATAAATGTAATTCTGAATGAATGATAAGATTGAGGATCGAACTGTTTAGCAGATATATCGATGAATGAATAAGTAATCATGCAATTGCTCGAGTTTGATCTTTTCTCAACGAAACTGTTTCCGCTGATTAATCACATTGAATTGTGTTACTGATCACAAAAACACGCTGGAAAAGTTTACATGATTCCTTTCATAATTTATAAAATAATATCTTTCATGGGAACTGCTACATTAACTCGTATCATAACATTCATTAGAAGCATATATCAATGTTGAGTGGGTCAACGAAAGATACCCAATGAAATCTACTTTTCATATAAACGAACATCATTGATAAGAAAATGAACATTACGTTGAGTGATAACATAACATTCAAAATTTACGGATCAATGCGGAAGTAATAATAAACAATTGATATGCATCATAATACTAAGCATTTGAGCGTTTTAAGTCGAGGATCGGATTTGAAATTTGTTGTAAGATTTGATGACAATACAAATAATGCATGCAAAGAGATAAAGAGGGGATATGTGTATAAGGCAAGCACATCGATGTATTCATCCGTCCTCCTTGGAGGGTAAACCAGATGTTCGATCATTGTCTGTATATGTATGCAAAAGTGGTTAGTGAAATAGATGAATAGTAAGAAAGGGATATGTTCAATCGGATTTGATCGATCAGTTATGCTATTCAATCAATTTGGCGTCACATTTATCATATAACCTTTCTGAATCTGTATGAAAAGTTTATTTCCACTCAGCAATGAACTCGTTTATGGAACAAGACGGTATTTCGTTTATAAAACGAAACTCTGAGTCGGATCATACTTCTCCTTAAATCACACTGATTTATTGCTCATACTGGCTGTTGTCAATCGCTAACAAAGCCAATGTTAGATCTTTTAACAAATGGTTGAATCAGATCAGTGAATTTAAATTCGGTTTTACAACGCGCAATGTAGGTCTTGTAATGCTATTATCCAGGAATAGCGTTAAGCTTGTCTGAACACTTATAAAACTATCCAGAATTCCATCGAAAAGGAATTTCGAAGACAGAAAAAATTCTTTAAAGATCTGTGGAATAAAAACAGTGTGATTAAGAAATGACGCCAATGAGAAGTTTCAAGTCTATAATTAATAAGAAAACGGAGAAGAGAATTACCGAAGCATTGAAGCGTTTATCAACAAAATTACTTTCAATCTCCAAATGATTTTTAATGTGAAATGCGTTGGTTTGCTAATTTGCGCATAAACGAATTCAAAATAGTATTTAATAGACACAATTGAATACTCTTACTAGCTGAAAATCGAATTCGCTTATGTAAAATCGTAACTTCTCAACTGATCATTCCACGTAGCGAGTATTTACCTATCATTCGTTCTGACAGAAAAATACAAGTTTTCCCACTTTTTCATCGCAAAAAAATTTCCAGTTGAATGATCGAATGAATCTAGTTTTCGAAGATGCTTATTGTAAGACTGTAATAAATGTTTGAATAGCTCTTTTTTGGCGTTTAACAACAATGACTGTAATTTCGATCGAGAAATTGCAGTGCAGTTGATTGAGACATTCTGACAGAAATTAACCATTCATCACTCGTACTTTTAGTGGACAGCATGTTGAGTTTATGGTACATCATAATACATTGCTGTATGCGACGCTTTATAATAAACACGTGTTAGTACATACTTGAATGGAAACACATTCGGTGAAACTTCTTCACTATTGAGGAAAAAATTGTGAAAATGATACAAAACAAATCTTTTTGTGTTTTCGTATCAATGAGAATTCTCAAAAAATCTTGCTTTTGGTCGTTCTTGCTTACGAATAAGAACAAATAAACAGAAGTCGAAATGGTTTTTCCAATTCAAGTCGTAAACTGAAAATGAATGAAAGGATGAAGAATGGAAAGAAAAAGCATTAGGTATGAATGCAACGAACAACGGACGGACGCAAATTCGAAATGGAATAATGAATAAAAATTATGAATAGCACGGATATTCAATCAGTCGTCGCATATAAGATTGCAGTTGTTATCACGTTATGTTCTCATATCTTTCTTGAAACTGAATATGGGAATCATGTTGTCGTTTGTTCGTCAATGAATTGTGCACTTAACGTAGTATCTATGTACACTACATTTTAAAATATTATCACACAAATTATACACTACTTAACGTTAGTATTTAGTTGGTCTTATAAAAAGTATAGCAGAAACCAACTGACATTGAATGAAGAAAATGAATGGTAGGATATGATAGCCGGCCGGCCGGCCAGGCAGCATTCAACAATCCTGCTGAAATCAACCAAAATGGGCGGCGGCGGCGTTGTGCTGTATTCATAGTCACTCCTCAAATGTACCTATAGTTCTCTTCAATTTCCTATCCCTTCATCATTTATTTCCTCCCTTTCTTATGACACTCTCCGATCCTCCTCCCATTGAGCACCTTCGAATAACCACCTCGTTTTGACATCCTATCCTTTGATGCGACACAAGTGACACGAACGAGTGAGTCAACCAACTTCGTTACGCGATTATACAACACCACTAACATCAAATGTTAATTAATATTCAGTTAGCGGTGAAAAAAAAACGGTCGCGAAAAAAGCAATTTTGTTCTATTAAAAATAAGATGCTGAGGAAAAGTAACGAAACCTCTCGCTAAAAGTAACGCTAGTCGGAAAAGACAAGCAGTAGATTCGTCTAAAACGTCAATCATTGTCAGAAAAATTAGTCCGATACTCGCTACCTTCAAGTTTTCCTTCAAAATTTGCAATTGCACCATTGATTCGCTCGTGGAAAACCTCAAAACGCCATTAAACGTTTAATCACTCAGCAACAAAGAATCTTTCCAACCGTAAGCACCAGCCAGTGATAAATGTAAAGTTTAAAAATGAGAAAATAACCAAAGGACGATAATAAAATATTGAGATGAAATAATAAACTACTGACAAAATCCCACATATTCTCATTCCCTTTCGAGAATATCAATACTCTGAGCATTTCGTCTAAGAGTTTGAATCGTTTGGTTCTTATTACTAAATCCTTTCCTAGCGAGAACAAAAATAAAGAAAATTTCATTACACCATCACGTAACTTATCTAGAGTCGTATAAATTGGTGATCTCATACGGAATCCTGGTGATAAGCACTTATAGGAAGCATTTGAAGTGTGATTGAATATTCAACTTCGACTTGCTAAGAGAGCATGAGAGTATGATAAGTTCGAATTCAGCACTTGTTAGTGCGGAACGGAAACATTTAATTTAAATATTCTATTTTTAGGAAAAACAAGCATTCCTTTGCAGACGACAAATAACGAGTTAGCGGAAGTTTGACAAAAAGCGGCTCATTGAAATGAAAGAAATTACCGCAAGTTAGCACTATGTTGGGCGCTGAAGAATTTTTTTGGCGGATGTTATCGCTAATAATTTCCGGTCTATGAAAAAGATAATGAGCTATCACGCTGCTGAAAAAAGCAGCTCCTCTATTAGCAGATCAACGAATAACATGCTGTTACCCACCATTGCATTGAGCATAGCTGCTTTCATTCATCTATGATGTTTTGCAATTTATTTAGCCGATACTGGGGCCACAACAACAGTTTTACGATCATTTTATGATTTGTGCACGCATGTTTCATGCGCTTGCATATCATCAAGTAGTGATTGTCAAAAACATTTGCTCAGGCCTAGACGAGATAAAGATACTCAGAAAGTATGATGAAGAAGAGTGTTGCAATGAACGAACTATGTTCAAATCAAAATAACTGAAACAACTGCATGATATAACAACTGCGTTCCATCATGATATAACAACTGTACAAGATATCATTTTGATGACCCCTTCAATTATGCCTTGACAATCACTCCCTGGGGTAATTTGGGGTTGTCGCGGAATAATTAAGTGGGTCAGCAAACTATTTTACACCCCAATCCCCCTCATGCGAACAACTGGACTAGACCGTCGGAATTGGTCGAGTTCAGGCTCATATGTCGGCTCCAGCTGCTGCTCATGAAATAGTGAAAGCATACCCATGATCAGCATCTTTGGGCCTTTTAAAATAGTTTTCGGCTCACATTATGTCTCTGAAACCATTGAGATCACTTTCACTATGGCATAATCAAGTAATTAGACTTCCATAGAGGTGTTGCCATCGCTTTATTTATGCAGTTAATTCACTTCAGTGAACTTTTTCTTTCCTTGAACGATATTAGGATTCTTGCTAGATTTGATACTCTCAATACCAGTTGCACAAATACATTTGTGGATTGTCATGAAATCACTCCGCGCTTCTAACAATTCAACGAACTTTTTTACAGGTGATGAATGAAATAGCCCAGATGGACATACTCTTTTTTTAAACGACCAATTCGGAAGGAGTTGAAAAACATTATCGGCGTGGTGAAATGCTTCAACAAGCGATTTCAACTTTGACATGCTTAGACGATATGACCAAAAATCATGTATTATCCAAGCAACTTTGGAGGAATGTGGTTCACAACAAAAACAAGTATCCAGCAGGTCATTCATTTGGCTGTGTGCTGATTGATCACCAAATGGTGCTGTTGAAACCGTACAGTTTCTTGAACGGTGAAACTCGACTGAATTTCTCGGATTTTCTAGACACTACAATTTTCTAAGCACCTGTATCACAACAGCTTTGGGAATTCGTTTTCGTGTAATTCATTTGAACCCTGGTCATCTTCTACGAAATCGTAACTGGTTTAGAATTTTCTCAAGTGTCACTGGTTTCGTTCACTATGAAAATTAAACTCTCGGATGGTTGGATGTATCGTTCAGCCCTGAAGAACGAGCTCAAGAATGACATCAGGCGTTCCTCTTGTGGATGTGCGTTCATTATTGGCAAAATATGTACGGTACAATTTTGGCGTTTACATTCCGCATATCTTCATTTCGACAATGTTGATAAATGTTAAATTCGTTGAAAATTGATTGGTTCTGTTTTTACTCACACTTTGACAATAAGAGGGCAGTTCGACTATTATTTGCTTCGGCGGTGTTCACTAGGAGAGCAGTGTCTTCCACCGAGTTATCTTTAAGTCTCTGTCCGCTGTCCTTACATCACTTCCTTTCGTTTCCAAATGCCGAGCTTTGATTCTTGTTTTGCTTTTCAAAAATCGTTTTCCGTCACATAGTTTCTGTGAATTCATCATTCGTTTTTGTGCAGGTTTTGCGTAACACGAAAAGCGGTCATGATCGTTCGTTTCAAAAGATTCTGAGGATGAAACTTGATGAAAGTGATTCGTCATTGTTTACAGATGGCATCCTTAGTGCGTGCAGCAAGAACCCTGTGCAGAAACAGTCATAGCGTTCGTCAGATTGCTACAAGTGCGGTTCTTGCCGGTGGTCATGACGATATCATGGAGAAATGGCCTCCAGAAAGTAGGTCTTATCTGATTTCTGTCAGCCACTCAAATGATGAGATCTTCTTTTCAGTTCAAACGCCACTTCGTTACCTTTTTGTTTGTGAATTATTATTTTTGCTATGAATGAGTTATTACGCGACACATCAAATTTTGGTGTTTATATTTTTGCTTTTAGTACGTCAGGTCGCATACTTAGCATATTTCAGTGCGTTATTTTCAGAATTCGACAAACATTTCATCGATTATTTCAATCGACCTGAGATCGATGGTTGGGAAGTGCGTAAAGGTTAGATCATATGATGTTTCTCTCTCACAATGTTTCTTTCCCACTTTTTTTATACAGCTCGTAATCTCACTCTGTTGTAAGATGCTCTTATCGTGCGTACATCAGTGGATTGTTTTTTGCGAAAAAAATTCCAAATTGAAACCGTTTCAAATTTGCAGCGCTATCAGAATTACACGATTATGATGTAATCCCAGACCCTAAAGTGGTTGAAGCAGCACTGCGCGCATGCCGACGAGTTAATGATTATGCGTTGTGTGTCCGTTTTCTTGAAGCAATTAAAATCAAGTGCGGATCGAAAAAGAACCGTAAAGTGGTTTATGGTTACATCATTGACCAGGTCATCATCTGTCTTTCATTCAAAACTTTGTTTTCATACAGTATACAGTCATCGTAAGTGAATACTGATGTTCACCCAATAAGTTGATGATGTGGTGAAGCAATTCCTCTGCAAAATGTTGCATTTTTTGCGATAATAATGTTCTCTATCATTGTTCAGATAAAACCTTTATTGGATGAGTTGGGAATCTCAACTCCAGAGGATCTTGGCTACGACGAGCCTGAATTGTTTATTCCACAACCTGACTATTGGTGGGAGAGGAAATGGTTTGTCAGATGCTTTATGTGATATTTATTTTTTTTTTTTGATTGTTTATTCTCAGAACATGTTCTTCGTAAAGTTCCTTCTCGAGTTCATGTTATTTGCTGGTCCATTCCGTTAACAGATGCTCAGTCAGTTTATAAAGTTTAGGTACAAGGAGTATGGCTACGATAAGAAACCTGGATACGAATTTTGATCAGATTGAAGAAAGTGGATCGATGATTAGGGGCGATTGCGTCAAATGCTGCTGAATTTTGCTTCAAGACTGCTTGATTCGAATATCGCTTTGTCCGATTAATTTCACAAAGTTTATATGCGTTTTATTCTGATTTGTATTAGTGACCATTTTTAGCTCATTTCCAGAACTGCTGAGTGCTTAGATTTCTTTCGTTTGGAATGCACCTGTACTCATATATGTGTGCTAATTGGAGTGTTTCTGCATTAACTCTACCCGATGATAACTTTTAATTTGCAAAAGTGTGAATTATGTGATCTACAGTTACCTCATTCTCGCGCCTGTTATGTGGATTATTTATAGCGTATTATATTGATGGATGAATTCCGTTGCCTTTATTGTATTCAAAATAATGTTTTAATAGTCTGCCTCTTAATGAATAGATCATCGTTCCGGTATAGAACAATCGTAATGGATTTGAATCTTCACTTTCTGTTGTCAGATATGTTTTTTATATGAGGATGTATTGATAAACAGAAATGTATTGACGTCAAATGGAGTGCTCAGTCAACAGTTTCAAAGAAATTGCTCACTTTTTTGCATAGTTTTTTGAAGTTGTGTTCTTGGAAATAAATCGATAGTGCGGAACTTTTCAACGACAATGTCTCCTCTCAATTTTTCGTCAATTCGGTAAATAAGTCGTCTCTTACAATGTGCAGCAGGGTAATGCTGAGACATCACATGACTGAGATGTGTGCTGTAGAATGGTAGCACAAAAATGAATTCTTTTGTTCACATTACCAACAAATCCATTAATTCCGTAACAGTTCAACTCAACAAAAGGAACTTTAAAGATAATGATAAACGTTTGCATCAACGGTTCGCACTCAGAATCGAATCGGCACGGCATTGTTGAATTCAGGCTGAAATATTTTGTCATGATCTTCAACATTAGCATTAACACCATAATCACAGTCAACACTGATCATCACTACCGACATGAGTAGTAGCTAGTGATTGCGTTCAAAAGATAGCAATTGTCACTCAGCATCCCCAATAGATTAGGATATAAACTAATAATTCCGTTCTGGTGTTGTGCGTTTGTCAACAATTTATACATTGATTTCTCTTTCAGCTGTCAATCGTCAGTCAGTAAACACTATTAGATATTGTTCGGATTGTCTGAGCCTTTGATAACTTCCAGTAGGCAAAACAAGTTCAAAAACGAATGCAGTAGTTGCGAATAAGTGTTTCGGTGCTCACATTAATATTGCGCATAGGATCGTTGATGAAGTCGAGACCATTTGCATTCATATTCTGCATGTAGAACGCCTAAATCACCGTTGCGTAATCAGTTAAATTTTATGCAAAATTAATACATTACAAGATTTTATGTAAAGAAATGGGTATCGATATTATCATTTCAAGCATTATCGCGTTTTGAATTATTTGAATGAGCATTCGTGAGAACCTCTGATAAGGCAAGTGAAAAGACGTTTGATGCTATTCGAAGTGGTGCTGAATACAATATGTACTGTAAAACTTGAAATCTGATGCAAACTTATGCTTATTCATCTATTTATGAGTATTCATATATTGGATTATTCAATAGTGCATGCTCAAGTCAAGTGCGGATATATTCATTTGAAGCTTACAGGTAGCGGGCCGTTGAAATGCATGTTGATTGGTACGTTTGGTTGAAATGGCATTTGCATTTGCTGATTGTAGAACGGCTGCGCTTGATTATGAAACTGAATCTGAAGCAAAATTCTGTGGTTTGTGTTGCATTCTAAAACGGAATTCATTGAACCGTAATGCAAAACACCTTAAAGTGTGATAGCATCCGATAAACCCACCGAAAAAGTTCATAAATGTTAATACCTGTTCATTATTCGTATATCCTTGATTGCCTAGAAATGCTGAACGTTGGCTTGCAATGAACGGCTGTTGCGGTGTAGACTGGGCGTTCACAGTGAAATTCGATGGGACTTGCAATTGGTTGCAGTTATTATTTGCGCGATTCAAGTCAATAATACCGTTATTTGGTTGTTGTGATTGGAGTGTAGCAAAACCCGTAAAGGATGGTGGTGCATTGTTGTTGAATGGATAGTTCGTTGCGGTTTGATTTGGAAAATTTGGGTTGTTGAGTTGAAAGTTTGATGCGAACATGTTTTGAGGAATATTTGCGTTATCGACGAAGGCACCTTGATTTTGGAGTTGTGATTGGAATTGCATGAAATTGTTTTGTAATTGCATCATTCTCTCGTATTTTTGTCGCTCTTCTAGTTGTTGCTGTTGCTGTTGTTGCTGCTGTTGTACAGCATTGTTTTGCATTTGTTGCTGATAGAGCTGATTTTGATTCAGTTGCAAATTCTTCAGTTGTTCGTTTATCAACTCCTGATTTTGTGATAACTGCTGAGAATCCTTAAGTTTGCTCTGTGAATCAATACCGACTTGTTTAGATGAACATCTTTCATAGATCAACGGATGAACATCTTTTTGCAATCGGACTGTTCAATGGTTTTAATGAAAATACTCTTCATTTAAGAATTAGTTCTCGATAACTGACAACGAGAGCAACCTATAAATCACGATAGATATACTTTAATCTTGTTATGTCTTCACTGAATAGACCTAGTCGATAATTATAGGGAAAGTTCATCAATGCGAGTAACGGAAACGAAACTCTGAAATAGTGCAAATTTCTACGAAACCTGAGGGTTGCTGTGAAAGAAATAATGGACACTGTTGTTGTCGCTGTCATAGTTTGAATCTGCGGCAAATTGCTGGGTTTCATAAATCCACTGAAATGAATTACGGCTTCTTGTTCGATGTTGAGTTTGGTACGCGATTTGAAATTGGATCGTGTGCACACTATTATAGGAACGAGGGAATTCTCGAACAGTCAAATGATTTGCAAATTCGAATCCAATTTTCGAATCACAAAAAAACCTTGAAATTCTCGTGAGTGGTGTAAATGATTTACCTTCGACTTATGCCTATACGGATTGGATGATGAAAGTAGCTTGACTGGTTTGTTATCCTCTCGCTGAAAACATCTCGCGTGATGCGAAAATTGGAACATCACTAAAGACATTCAACTGATCTCGGAGAAACTATCAGCTTTATTATATCGTAGAATTGGTGAGCAGAGTGCGAAAACGCTTGCAATTGATGAAATAATTTTTGCATTTCTGAAATTCCAATTCGCTTCTGATCTGCGAGTTTCTTTCGAGTTTTCGCGTTTCAACTTCTTGACCTAAGCCTAGTTGTCTGAACCGATCTTTCAAATTTCAAATGCGATTCATTCACTAACTCATCAATTAACAGATTTTCCCAAATTAAGCGGTGAAAGCTCGATTGAACTATACCTTATTTTTGTATGGATTTGACGACTCGTCAATCAATTGGATGCCCTGAAACAGTGTATAAAACAGCAAAAGAGTAGAACATTTCAAAGATTCAGATGTAATGCATTCATAGTCAATGAAAAATATCTGAATAAATTGTGTTAATTGCTTATCGCGAGGTGTTCTACACTCGTGAATATTTTGTTCACAATGACACAAGTGGATTTTCACCGAGATGCAACAAATTTAAGTGAACAACCTTATCGAACGACTGTGCCGTCCTGGTACTAAACGGTAATCGATCGAGTGGTTCAACGACCGGTTTAGGGTAAACCTAAAATCGATGAGGGGGATTCGACTCTTCGGAATGCATCTGTTCGAAGAAAGGACTATTGTGGTATTCGCATGATTAGTGACATGAAAGCAAATTCGATTCAAGTCTTTAAAGTGTATTTGATAGTTGGAAAATTCCTATTGCACATGCTTAGCGTTCGTTCAAGGCGGGTAGTGAGGTGGAGAGGGTTTGGGAATAGGCTGAGAGCTGGGCTTAGATTCAGGCTCAGGTTCAGGCTTAATTTTGTGTCCAGTGCTAGGGTTCGGTTCGGACTCAATTTTACTCTTGTTAGACAGATGCAAATTACAATGCGTTAGAAGTTGTTTCCCAACCGTTTATTTGTTAGTTTGCTGCGAAGTGATCAACAAAAAGTTTATCTGTGAAACGAAAAACAGCCACTACCTTCTCGCCTTTCTGAAGAGGTGAGTGCGACAGGTCGTTGACGATCTCCTGAAATACGATCCGTTCAGCAAATCCACATCAGGTGGGAATATTTTTTGAATGATCACTGGTGGAGGCTATAAATAATTTCATTTCTGGCACATTACTGAAGGTTTTCGACTTTGAAAATCATGCAAAACGAGAAATTATGTGGCTGAAATTCGAGAAGAAAAATTAAAACGTTAAGCGATTACCCTTTCAAAAGCTCTCAATGCGGATTGATCACTTTTCGTTTCATCGCCATCCTGAGTGGTCTGTTCGCTGAGCTGTGGTTCACTTGATGCCATCGCGATAATTCACAATAAAAACAACAATCTCACCGTCAAAATGCCGTACGATGTACGTCTTTAACAAGACAATGAGCTTGAATCACTCTTCCAAACATTTCCTGAACGTCGTTTTGTTAGTCTCCATTACTTGTGTAAATTTGCAAATTTTAGTCAACGAATTTTTGATTATCATAAAAATCATTTTGCACGTCATATGCTTATTCGAATTACTTGGCGTCAGCCTTACTTTAGTTGTCAGTCAATTGCATTGCATTAGTTTCGGATGAATCGAAATGAAAGTGCGATATTTGCTATCGCTGAAAGATGTTTTTTATTCAAAGATGTTTTATTTTTATTCAAGCATAATAACTTCAAAAAATCATTAATTGGCAAACATCGGAAATTCAACCACTTGAATACTGAAAGGGAAATCAGAACTTTGCTTTGCGTTATGAAGACACTCTCATAAGATTCCCTAACAATTCGTTCACCATAGAAATTCAACTAAATTTGACTGAGAACAATAGATCAGCCACGAAATATTCCACTTCGTATGAGCATTTGTTCAATGCAAAGTTTGTCAAACAGCTTAAATTCAACCCATAAAATGAACACAAACCATACCGAATCAAAAAAATCATAATATTCAAATTTATCCGTCTCAAAATTCATATTCCTATGACATCACAGCTACTATCTCGATCGCTGCTTCCTGTCATGTGAGGCAAAACGAAGTGGAGACTGGAAAAGAAAAAATCAGCTAATTGTAAGTTTAATTGGAATGTAGAATGAGGAAGTTTAATGTGTGTAATACCGTGACATACTCATTGAATTTCAGTGTGCAAGAGATTTTCTCAACAACAGGAATTTCTCGTAAGCTGCAGGAGATAGTTACATCCCCTCTCCTTCCATAAAGGGATTTCCCGGAATAAGTTCTGCTTCAAAAACGTACATGATTAAAAATAAGTTTAATAAATGATTGTTGCAAACAATGCCGTTCTCAACACCATAACCGTCATTGAAAATAAGTCTCAAGCAGAAATAATTCAATCTGACTTCATGATGAGCAGTCAAGAAACTGATTTTTGTTTGGAATTTATGAATTCAATTTGAACTTTGAAGTCGACACTCGGATGGTGATATTAAAGCACAAAATGTGTCAACTCCTTATTGCTAGTGATTTTCACTGAACTGCATCCCCACAAGGCTTTTTGATATGAGCCAGTCGCATTTTGAGATATCTTCTTTTCTCGTTTATCTCGTTTAAAATTTATTTGATCATCTCGCGATCGACTACTGTTTATTTCTCGTCTCGTTTAATCGACGAAAAATGCAGCATGCTCCATCTGGCCTTGTTCTATTCTCATCTCGAGTCGAATTAAATACTCACGTAACCACATCTCCAATACCCGCTGAGAACATGCGACGCGAAGTGATTCAACAAAAAAGTTCCGTTTCAACGAAATTTCAATTCGCACTGATGTGTAATACAAATTATTATTGCGATTGATAGCCGAACAATAGTATACATGAATAACTTCACACTGAATTTAATATTGAAATAAAATATCACGACAATTTGCTGAATGAAAGATTTTGTAATTATTCAATCATGTGATCATTTAAACTTCTTCCGAAATTCCCTTCTGATAGAGCCTTTTGAAAAGTCATCAAGTTGTTTCATTCGAGATACTTCATCTAATTGTCTTCTATAAAACATCAATCTGTATATTTGCATACATAGGGATGAATACATATGAATGAATATAACGAAGAATTTAATCTGCTCATCCCTGACGGATACTGTTGAATCTTTTCCAGAATTTTCAAAAACCGACATCATATAGTAACAAGCACATTGCGTACTTTTATTTACCATGAACTGGAACTGATTCAAGAAATGAAAGTTCTGATGTAGCCTCAGACTGGCTTCGTGGATCAGAGTGTTAACGTTCATGTAAGGGACACCAATCGGTAAGTCCACAGAAACAGTGAAAAACGGATGAGCGTTACACTCGGATAATGTGTTGATGACGATCAAGATACGATTATCAAGAATTCACTCATACTCACTCAAGAGAGCGTCGTTTCGATGGTTTTCTACGCTGCCTTCCTTTACGCTTCTTTGCTCGTTTCCGAGACATTATTTTTTTCTTTAAAATAATTAATGAATGCAAAACTTTCGAAGCATGCAAGCTTTTATGATGACACACAATTCATCGATCAGTATTCACTCTTTTCTTATTAACGAAAAAGAAGTTTCAAACTTTTCAGCGTATTACCAGAGAATGCCCCTTCCTTTCGCCGTTCACTCGTCAGAGCGTCATCAAAAAGTGAAAGTGTTATTTCTTTCACACAAATTACATATGGTGGGATGAAATTCTGTGTGCAATGATTCTGTGATAATTTCAAAATAAACCGATGAAAGTGCATTGAACGAATCATTGTCGTCATCAGATTCATTATTATTCTTGGCATCGTTCGATAATGCTGTATCGTATGCAATTCGAGAGTCCGCTTGATCTAAAAATCCTTCGATAAACTTCACCACCTGTAAAAAATGTTAATTTCTTTATTGGTAATCCAGTATGGACAAAAAGTGAAGGACTGAAATCAATTTCGCTTTATTAACTTAAATCAGCGATTTTATATGGCACTCCCAAAATTGGAATTTGATGAAATGCTCTCTATGGTTCCTCATTCTCTAAAATGAACAAAGTTAAATATTTTCATCAATCCTCCACTGTAAACTCAGAAAACGAAGTATGATGACTCTTTGATGCAAGATTCATATCTTGGAGGGTACGTGATGGTGTTTACAATTTAGTGCAGCACGAATGAAATGCTCTCACCCATTGCATTGCTTATAAGTTCATGAGGAGGACCCACAGTCGATTACAGACAGCTACCATATATGACGCAGAAGAAGTATGGTGATGTAACAAATAAAATTGCTTTATTCTTGCGATAATTTTATGTTTACTTATAAGGTGTATTTGTTAGGTGTTTGGTGCATTTGCAGAGGGAGGCATAGAACGCTATCATAATCACGCTGCAGTATACAGTCAAGTGAGTGATAATACAATTGCGACGGGGGCACCAATAAGCTATCATACAACGGCACAAAAGTGCTAATGGATTCATTTGCAGTCTGCAATATCGACGGTTTCGAATGCTGATAACGACGATACCATAGCTCAAATGTACAACATACGTCTGTGAATACACTCCATATGCTTTGCAGGAAGTTTTCACTGCGCATTGCACTAAACGACGATCCGCTGTTCAAATGTCACCTTTTGGGTCAATCAACAAAGACTGAGACTTCAGCGGAGCGACGAGCGAAGAGATGGCGCAAAATTCTCATCCACTTCCCTGAATGAAAGAATTTTCAGTCCAAGAAAAAATTACTTCACTCATTGTGCATCGCTTAGCTGGATTTTGTTCCCAACATTTGTTCATTAGACGATACATCTCGTCTGGACAATTCTGTGGCTTTTTGAGTCTTTCTCCACATGAAATCTGAAAGTATCGAATGGTCGGCACAACACGCACATTCAAGCAGATTACTGCTGACGACGAAAAATAGTTGTTCTTTGGCTGTACGGGCATCCAATCGTTTATTTATAATATCAAAACGAAGTTTTGTTCATGAATAGGACACGGAACAATGCAAACAAATGAAGTTTCTTGATTGACAGTTGATATGCTTCTGATAAGGCAAATAACCTCTTTCGAGGACAGCCTATACATGCAGACTGAGTCGCAGCTTAGTTTTGCAGCACACTTCACGCTATTTTTTATTCCAGTTATCGGAAAAAATCGAACGAAACTGCTTAATACAATCATCAGTCTTGCGAGCATTCGAACGCTACTTATCGAAGGAATTATTGTTCGGTGTGTAAAGCAACGAAATGAATATCGATAATAAACCGATAATCCGCATCGAAAACGTGAAAAGTGCTTCAGTCAACAGTAAAAAGTTTCGATCGAAAAGTTTGATCATCGATAAGAGCATTAGCAATGATTTATATGTACAAGTCGATCAAACAACACCAAAATCATATACTCTTCATAGCGAACTGCACAAAAATAGCTGCGAGGACATCTCGATCAAATGGTGTTTATGTTTTGTGAGCGTTGCTGTGTGCAGTTGGTTTGAAGTGATAATAGCATAATGTGATCATTTTCACGATCGAATGCCTCTGTGATTTTCGATGCTTGAACTGACCAAACATGTGAAGAAATTTCCCAAAATATCATTTCTTCAGCTCATAGTGGAGTGATTAAATGAGAGAATTACTCCGAAAAGTGAAAATAAAGAAACCGAAATTATGTCACGTACTGTACCATTTTCTTAACCTCAAGGCACGTCATACCAGCGTACGGCTCTGCTGCGTCCGAGAATATTTCCCACAAGAGAATACTGAATGAAAAGACATCGGTTTTGGATGTGTACTGGAATGCAACCATACTTTCAGGTGCCGTCCACTTGAGTGGTACTCTCTTACGACCACCTCGTTTCATCTCATAAAGTGGTCCCGATCTCGACATTCCAAAGTCGCTGATTTTGGCCTGCAACAATGAAGATATTTCATCATAAACGATTCTCTAGGTGTTTCATTTCACAACTTCATCGAATGAACACATGTTCAGCAATGACTACTCATCGCTAATCATGTTCCACACTCAACACAAACCAAGTCATTCTAAAATAAAAGTCATTCAAAGAGTCATTGTATCATTTTGCGTCAGCTTTGACCAAATGCAGCGTTCATCACTGGAAAAGCATTCAAAAACGAACTATTTTTGTCTCTGTGTATAAAACGTTTCTTGACGCGATATCTCGATGTATGCATTGCTGTGAATGAAGATATTCAATTCCTCTCGCTGCACCAAGCGACATATTATCGACTTTTTCTTCTTCGGGAATTTGGCCTTTTTTTCGATCCAAAAGGTCGAATAATGAGCCGCCGTTCACCTTCAATCATTCAGTGTGAAAAAATATCCCTGATTATAGTTGGCCTGCTAAAAATCAAAATAAAGATCGATGAATGGTTTGTGATTGAATTTTAAACCATTCGAAATTGAAGGAATACATCTGTGATCACAATTTGCTGCTATCGTATTCATTCAATGGACTGCGATAAACAAAGAAGGAGTGAATCAGTGGAGAAATGGAGCAGATAAGTGATTGAATCTTTAAAAACTGAATTAAAACAGTTTGCAAGTGAATGAAAGACAAGATGGAGAGAAACCTTTTCAAGAAGAATCATCAGAGGTTCATGGCATACAGCAACGCCGTACATTCTAACCACATTAACATGTCTGAAATTGCGCATTAAACGCGCCTCATGCATCATTTCCTTAATTTTTTCTTTCGCTTTTTCCAGCTGTTTCTTGTCTTTTATTTCTTTCGCCTTCAATTTCACGCAATCAGCTCAATGTGGTCAGACTCAAAGCGATAAATCGCTAATTTTCGCCTTGTTCAGTTCTAAAAAAGTTTTTATTGTAGCATGCAAAACATACGATTTTAACTGCAACGTCAACTTTCTTGCCACCTATATCCAACACACCACTTCGAACTTCTCCAAACTGACCCTCACCAAGTAAGTCTTTCAGAGTCACATCAGTGTGTAAAAATTCCCAATTTTGTCGTTTAACAGCGCGGATCAATGACGATGTTTTAAACTGTAAATGAGAACGACGGCACTAAATTCGTTCTATGTTCACATAATCAGCAAACTGTTATCAAGTTGTTAAGTAGAACTGTATGTTTGTTTGATTCTCTAATATTATGGGTGAGTCAGGCACTCCGTCAGCCAAAAGCGTTTATTGCGAGCTTTCTCTCTGAATGGAAATTTTTAACACACGCGGTACAACCTAATAATGGTAACCGAACGATATCTGATTCAGCCAGAATCCGACCGAATTACTTTTTACGATCCCGAAACTCATTTTGATTAAACTTCAAAATTTTCGGTCAGAACCCAACCAGACAATTCCGATTATCATCGAATTTCGAAAAAGTTGCAACATTTGGTGATCCGAGAAATTATTCGAACTGAAAATCCGGTTGAATTTTATCGTCCGAACTTCGGTCGGTTACCATCACCAGTACGGCTCATCCTAGGGAATCAGTGAACCATATGATTGACTTTTGAACATTTCGTCATTCTTGTAATCTTAAAGATTATAATATTCTCGATTTTTAAAGTCAAAAAATTTTTAATTTCCATTATTCACTGTGCCAGGTTCGAAATGAATGAATTATGAAACTTCAGGGTTAATCGGTCGCCCGGTTTGAACGTAATCATTGATGAGTTCTTTCAATGATGGATATTTCTCATCCTCCACCGCTATCCAATCACATCCTCCGTCCCTAATTTTCCTGGTCAAAATCACGTGTCGTATCTGTAAATGCATGAATGCTCACACTCTCCAATTCATGAACCAAAAAAGACTCATTTTCAAATAATCTGTCAAAATTCATCTCAAAAACACTAAGAAACTACAGTTGGTCATTTCAAAACACTGCTATCGCACTGCTATGAATCCAGAGTGTACTCGACATTAATTTTGAGATGAGCTTGATGAACTGAATCAGAAACACTTCTATGACGTTCTCTTTTCTGGTGTAAGAATATAATTTCCTTATTTAACCACACCTCTCGACTGTCTTTCTCACTTAAACACTTTCACAAATCATCTGAACGCCACAATGCTAATTTAATCGGATTATGAAAATCAAATGATTAGCGATCAGTTCATACGTTCACTGTGGCACAAACAACATCGTGTTCTCTTTCTCACCGCTAAAGCTGAGAGTAAAATGATTGGGCGATAAGAAATAAAAATTATTCTTTCGATGACATTGAGCTTCAAAGTAGTGAGGCAGTGTTTGTGAAGAGAAAAAACTCATTCTCTTCACAAACACTCTTCACAATAAAAAAATCATAAGTGGAACGCACCGAATCAGAAGACGGTTCCATTGATGCACGCACTGATATGACCAACTCCCTCGGGTCACCTGGTTTTGGTTGTGTCAAACGTAATATATAATCACCAACCTGAACAATAATTGGTAAATGCCAACATGAAATAAACCACATTCACAGTGGTGAACTGACCACTCAAAATGCCCATTTCATGCCTTATCTCCACTTTGGTATTTCAAAACCACCAAGATTCAAAAGTTCCGATTGTTTGCAATGCTTCTTCAACGTCATTTAGGCCGAAAATCATCAGAGGAGATTCAGGTATGAGAACTACAGCAAATGCTCAACGAAGTGTACAGATGTGTGAGAAAATTCGAGAAATGAGTTGTTTGGACTGTGAAATAATCGAGTTTCGAAATGGGATCGAAAAATCAACATTTTGATGACGTACAAAAGTCGAAAGTGGACGGAACAAGGATTATGAATACGAATTCGATCAAACTCACTCGTTTGAGAATAGCTGAAATGTCTTCACGAGGCAAAAATCCGTGATAAAATTCTTCGGCTTCCACATCTTTTAGTACACTAGCATTTAATGCCATCAATTATCAACTCGAAATTGAATCTCTCTGAATGTAATTCTACAAATTGCACGAATGCTCTTCTGATCCTTTCTCACTTTGATCTCATTTTCACTCCGCCTGGGGCACTAATACTTCAGCTATTTTCAACTTGATACCTTCGCTACAATTGACTACAAATTCGCATTAGCCCACTTCAACTGCTAATCAGGTAATCAAACTGCACGCAAAAATGTTCACCCGTCAAAATTTTTATCTTCAGAACGAATCGAAAACCAAACGGATTAAATTCGTCAAATGGCTTGCGGCTTGGTTACTGCCCATGTGAACAATGATGCCATATCAATGAGCCTAATGCTACATCATTAAATCCTTCTCATTTTCGTCTCACCAGAAGCATTAACGCTTCAGTTATTTTTAACTCAATACCTTCGCATTTTCGATCACACTCACCAAAAATCCAACATCACACAAAAATGTTCACTCAAAAAATTCTTATCTTTGAAGTGAATCGAAGACCAAACGGATTAAATTCTATAAGGTTATTGTTGATGTAAGCAATGATAATCTATCAGCTAACTTAATGCCACTTCATTCAATCACAAAAATCATCTCTCTCCTCTTGTGTGAATAATGCGATTAAAACTTCATATTTCACTCTTCAATAATAGGGACTGTAAATGTGCTAGATTATAAGAATTGCGAAATGCACACAGGCAAAAATTCGGACAATTACCGGCCAACGCCCAACAATCATATCAAATTAAAGCAGTTCACGTGGCATGATCAAAAATTACAAATTGCTTTAGCTCGCAAATGTTCAAAATCATCTTCATTTTCAGCGATCTTCTCCTCGTCAAAAAACGAAAAATATAGTCAGACCAGAACTGCCCAAAGGCCTCCTGACTGGCAATCATTGGCATTTCAGCTTAACTTATGTTTCAACTAAATCAGTAAATCATCAGTTTACTTAATTAAGCACATGAACCGTTTCGCTTTGATTCTGTTTCATACAAATGACTGAAGAGCCACATTCAGAGAAAGAACAAGTCATAGAACATGCAGTGATAAAAGTACCTTTAAGGAATTGTTTTAATGCGATGAGAATGAAAACTGTTATTTGGTTGATAACACTTTCAGTATCAACCACTCAACAATGCTACTGATCATAAAAATAATTCCTACGATGATTTCCTTCCATATATATGTGGGTACAGATTACATATGCAAAAGTTACGACGTTGAAATTCTTCGATTCTGAATATAAATTCAAATTTATCAATCTGTGTTTCGAGAACGATACTCACAACAACAACCAATGTGATGAAGGCGTGTTAAAGATTCAGATCGTTCGAATACGATTCACAGTGAATCATCTGAACACTATTGTATCTGTCTTGTTAATGGTTACATTGCATTGAACGTATTCGTGAGAACTCTGGATTGATAGAACTGGCTAATCAAATACGCTCTATGCAAACATTTCACTAATATATTAACGTTTCAGCGCTATTCTTGATTCATTGATAATGCTGATAGCTACCTTGAATGTGCTGAGTTTCGACCACAAAGCAGCTGATAGCTGCAATGAAATGATTCCATCAAAATCACTACCGTAAACATCAAATGGAAGTCCTGTATGAACCTTTTAGGCTTGATAAATAACTCGAATTCGCGGTGCGATTCTGTTATGTAGCGAGAGACACACAAAAGTAATGAAATGACCACTGCAAAAACCATATGTGATCCCATCATCCGACTGCTGCTGTTAGTGCTAGAATTCATAACTGCGCATTATTTTCCACGTCGAATCTACTGACAAGTGATTATGACACTGCCAGTTTACTGAGAATGGCAAGCAGTAGAATATCAGTCGCAAACGTCATTGATAAACCTGCAAATCAGATTATAGAATGGTACGTTATCACTTCGATTTTTGATTCTACCAAAAAAGCAATTTTATTTAGCATTTGCAATAAACAATTCTTATCAGATATTATATCAGTAAGGATTTTTTACACACTAAGGCGTTCCCTTACCCAGCGTATTTAGAGCCATCGCGCATGTTGTTCTCTAGTGAAAGCAGTACAGAGGATGACAGGTCCTGGACTGCTTCTTGTTGCTATTTCTCTCCTGGCTTTTGCCAGCAGAAATAATGGTGATAAGGCTGCTGACTTCATTGACAATCTCCCAGGACTCACCTTCGATCCTGGATTCAAGCAATATTCCGGTTTCCTTCCAACAAAAGCTGGAGATTACCTTCACTATTGGTGAGTTGTTGTGATTTATCGATTACGATACCAAAATATATCATGAGGAAATCAAAATATACCTCAACCATATAGTAACCAATTCTACGCTCTTCACAGTTCGGAAATCTGCAGTTCAGAGGGACTTTTCTAAATCTAAAATACCTACAGGAAATCCATCAAGTCACCTTCAGTGACCAACAGATTTATTAAACAAAGAAAGTTATAAATGACGAGATTTCGAGTTGATCCCTAGCGTCACAGAAGACAGCCTTTAACAGTCAGTCACTCACCACAGCGATTGGGGTACTGCGCTCGGACACTTTGGTACATCAATTGTATGATCGCATCGGTTGATGGCGACTGAGCATTCGCTCGTCGAGGGATGAAACGAAGTTTACCGGCAACAATTTCAGGTTCGTTGAATCGCAAAATGATCCTCCAACCGATCCACTCATTGTTTGGTTCAATGGCGGCCCAGGTTGCAGTTCAGTCGGTGGTTTCCTCACTGAATTGGGACCATTCCGGGTTAACCCTGATGGAGTGACGCTCTTCGAGAATATTTATTCGTGGAATAAGGTACGTTGTATCCCATTGATTGATGCCTACGCGCTTGGAATGAGAATATCGTTTAACCGATTCTGCTATCCTCAGCAGTCAAACCTTTCACGTAGGAATGATATTTAGCAGGTGATGGTTTTCTCAGAAAAATACACTGCATTAATTAAACTTACTCTAAGATATTCGCAAACAATGGTTGTATTACATCTTTTGGAAGAACAGTTATACTGTAATAGAATGGAGTGTTGAAAAAAATCAGATGAATATCGAAATAGAAAAAAAACAACTCTGCACATGCGCCTGAAAATATATGCGTGAAGACTGCTGCAAAATTACAACGGAATGTGTGGCTTATTCTAAACGCTTTGGAAAAATCAGTTTTTGAATCTGCAAAATGGGATTCTTCAGGTGGCAAATGTGATCTTCCTTGAAGCACCACGTGGTGTCGGCTATTCGTATCGTGATCCTTCACTAACACCGGACAATTTATACAATGATGAGAAGGTTCTTATCAATTCGTTTCCTCAATTACTTTCAGCAGAATGGTTTCATGATTGATGTGATAATTTGAAGTAATCATGGTATTTAGTCGTTCAATGCCGTATAGGCGCTTTTCGGGCAATTTTCATTGTGATTAGAGCATCCTCATACTCTCTGATGAGTGTAGAACATGAATGCATTCATAAAAATTGTTGAAAATTGACGTTCCTTTTGGATAACGATTGCTATTGAAACCTGACTTGACTGCAGGAAAGTTCTTGCGAATAGGCAAACGCAAGTCAATACTCGCTGACAGTTACGCACATAAGCAAAGCATTTGAATGTTTACGAAATGATATTTCTGTTTCGTTAAAGAAAGAAATTATCCGCGTTTGAAATGAACTCAGAACTATTTTATCCAGCACTCATATATAATATTATGCTGAAAGACTGCCTACTCAGTTAGCCTAGGCAAAAGCGTCTTCAACAATTGTGAAGGGTAAATCTGAAAACATTCCCTCATCTGTTGATTCTTGATTAGATGAGTGATTTCTTTCAGTCAGCTGCAGATAATGCCGATGCGATTTTGGAGTTCATAAACCGCTTCCCAGAGTACAAGGACAGAGAGTTCTACGTTACCGGTGAATCCTACGGCGGCGTTTACGTGCCAACCCTTTCGAAACTCTTGGTGGAACGTATCCAAGTAATTTTCATTATGTATTCACTGAAACCTTTAAAGGGACGATCATTGCGAAATATATTTCGATATGATTCGTTTCATCATCATTTACATTGATCGTCATCGTTTAAAACCATTTCTACACCTCAGAGTGCATTCTTCTTTTTCACATTTGGGACACTCATTTTATACCAGCAATATTATGTGTTTTAAATTTTGTTGCACCCACAATATTTCTCTGCACTCATTGAGCGAATTTCACGGTCAATGCGATGGGATGATTCCGGTTACCGCTTCACTGAAAAATGAAGATATGATTTTCCTTCACCTTTCTCTCACCTTTCGTTCATGAAGAGTTTCAAAGTAATACGCTCTCTGAACACTTTTAATATTTGAGGCTGGTAAAATGCCTGGATTGAACTTCAAAGGTTTCGCAGTTGGTAATGGAATGCTGAGTGAAAAAGAGCAGATCAACTCCGTAATTGACATTCTTTACTACAGAGGAATATACGGTATGAGGTATGGCGGAAAGCGAATTTTATTTCTAAATGGTTTATTTGGTGATACGGAAATAGTGATATGACAGCAGCTGATTAAAGTTGATGCAGTGAGAATCGCCTCTCCACGACGGCTTAACAATCAACATTAGCACTCATTATGAGCAGATAATCGATAAATGGGTGCAATTGATATTTTGAAACAGATTGTCCACTGAGCAGATGCATATTGATGAGTTTCAATCAAATTGCAGAGAATTCGAAAAGCTGAAACCGTGCTGTACATCATCAAGCAAAGTCCCGCTAGCGTATTGCGATTTCGCCCAATATGTGACTGTATCAAGTGGTAATATAATATCACCAAAACATTTCGATAACAAAACTCTTCAGGAATGCGCAAATCTTGTCACCGAATATTCCTTTAATGGATTGTGGGAGACGCTGTAAGGAATAATTAATAATTTATTCACTCCTTATATAGGCGCCGTTGAGTGATGTTAAGTCCCCAGCGAAATTATATGAAATTTGCCTTTCGAACAAAAAGTTCTGACGAAGTGAAATGAAAAAAAACAATGCTGATAGAATACTCCAATAACAAATATATCAAAATTGAAATTCCGTGTGACTATAATGATATTCGGTTGAAGTAACGACCCATACAACACATACCAAGACTGCTACGCTGATCCTGCGACCACTCCAAGTCTCAAGGCAATGCGACAATCAAAACTGCATCGACGAAACAAAATGCAAACTGCAAATTTCCGACCCCAAAGCAAAATGCAAACGTTCATAAGTGATGGCAGAAATCCATTTGTCGATCAGGGAGTAAGCATTCATTCGAAAGAGATTCATAACTTGAAGGATTATTTGCACATCAACTGCTGATATGCTAATTTCTAAATGTATTTCAATTACCTGATAACATCATTTTCTAGTCAAAAATCAACATCGATTCAACAGATGCCCAAGAAGGATTTCCGTGCTGGATGGAAGGAGCCACACAAAACTACATGAATTTACCGCAAGTTCGAAATGCACTCCATATTCCAAATTGGCTTCCAGCATGGTCCAACTGCAAGTGAGTACCTCATTCATCATATCTCATTCATCAATTTCTCGGGATCGTTTCATGAACGTTGCTTTTTGATAATTTTGTAGTTTGCTGAGACAGCATTGCTAACCTGTGGTATTCAGTCATTTTACATTATTAACATTGCAGTGATACCGTAGGCGAGCTGTACAAATGGCAAACAATGGATGATACGCCTGTATTCGAGTCAATGTTTAAATCAGGTGACTGAAACGTTTGTTGCGTGATTGATGCCCATTGTTTTTAGGATTTATTCATCCTATCAATAGCCTGGATTACTATCGTGAAATGAATTTGAACACCCTATTGGGACTTCCAAGCATTGCACAGCATACGTGATGTGTCATTACTGTAACTGATATTTGCTGCTGATGTAACGTTGCATCTAATAGAGCAATCAAATACAGGATATCCTCTTCGAATTTTGGTTTACAATGGCGATTTGGACACGGCATGTAATTTCCTTGGCGATGAATGGTTCACGACGAAGTTGGCTAAAAGTAATGGATTCCAAGAGACACCGAGGACGGATTGGGAATTCGCCGAATCGGACGAGTACGCAAGTTCTACTGCTGGATATCAGAAACGCTTCAAAAAGGGAAAGTATTCACTGGATTACTTGACAGTTAAGGTAATGACAGCTCATGACAGTTCATTTTGAAATGACACTTCATTTTGCATGACCACAACCCGCAAATGAATATTTCAGGGTGCAGGTCATTTCGTGCCGCTCGATCGCGCAGGACCATCACTGCAAATGATCACCAACTTCCTGAAGAACAGAAATTACAATGCACTGATTCCCGTCAGCACTAAACCTAAGCCACTTCTTGCTCAGTATCAACCCCCATCACCGCCAGTCTGTGAGTGGTTGTTTTGAGAGCATTTCAAATAATAAGAGACCCGAATTATTCAAGAAAGCCAGGCAGATCCAGTTAATTTGAACTAATATGACGTATAAATACGTCTCTTCAATATAGCCGTCGTGGCCATGTTTTTCTCAACCATTTAATAAACATAGCATACGTCGAAGCAAACATTAGTCATGGTTCTCGCCGTTTTTATGTGGAGTGCAGTTTTGGAATGTTGCGAAAGACACTATAATTGACTGACAATGAATCTCCTGCTCACCTCTTTTGCTGGGAAGTGAGATTAATTACAGTGTCTGCGATTTCGGTGAGAAGGAGGATAAAATGGGAATGTTATGTTTAGATACTCGCAAAGAAGCCGATCGCGTATGGTATCTTCCGGGTCTTACATTCCAAGTCAACTTCAAACAGTATTCGGGTTATTTGAGAGCAACCACAGGAAATTATCTTCATTACTGGTACGATTCATTACCCTTATAGCGAAGCCTTTCATTCCATTCATCGAAAGCCTACTAATGTTTTTTAATGCAAAATAAGAGCCATTTGCTTTGTTGCACTGTATAAATGGCTTGATGAT